>VXBX01007259.1:0-12019 GCA_013400415.1 Scytalopus superciliaris
AGGATGGGTCAATGAGGGGAGAGTAGTACATGTTGTTGCTTTACTGTTAAGGAATCTTCCCAGTCTGACCATTCATGAGACTCTCTGGCAGTTGCACTCCCAAATCCAGAGACTTGCACTGTTGGGTCTGAAGCCCCTTTGCAGTGAATGACTCAAGTGAGCCCACAGATGCGCCACTTGACTCCCCACACACCCCACACTCACACAGTCAGACCAGGTTTCCTTACAGGTTTGACCCCAGGTTTCCCTTAGCTGAGTCTCAGATGTCTCATTCAGTAAAGTCATTTATTCCCAGCACAGAAACACAGAAGCAGCTGGAGCTGGGTACCTGCAAGGAGGACCACCAACAAGGGAACCCCCCGGACTTTTGTACCCTCATAGTCTTCCTGCACACAAGTCTCCCTCATCCTTCTGACCCCTCAACTCCTGTCCCCCTCTCCCTGTCCATCCACTTCCCTGGCAGTCACTAGTCTTCATCTCTTTTCTTATCTGAAAGGCCAACAGTTCCCAGCTCCTGCTGTGTCTCTCCATGTCTGTTCACCAGGCTGGTGTCGCCTATGTTCATGCCCTTTTTTATCCCAGAGTTTGACAGTTCACAACCTCTTGTCTCAGGCTTCCACCCAGAGCTCAGTCTGTATCTCAATCTGCAGTTGGCTAGTCCAGCTACCTGGACCAGATGTATTCCTCAACAACTGTTCCGAGTGAACACCATTCTCATTTGGCTTGTTGACCTCTTGCAATGAAAAGGCCAGACTGTAGTGCACTGGAGTCTCACTCATCCACCAATTTTAGCATATATTGGTTGGGATTTATACCTTTGTGAGCTGAGCTGATCTGTCATTTTATATGACAAATACCATAAAGGCAGACAAACAGAATCAAGTTTTCCCAAAAAGAGTTTTCTTCAGCTGTACATTCATTGTTAGTTTCATCTCTGCTATCAGAGATGATAGGGATTATTTTATTTGATCTTCTGCCTCAGATTATGATGGTTAAAAACAAACTGTGGGAAGAAAACATTTTATTTATGTAATACTACGCTTTAAAGATAGCAAATTTTCAAGCTCAGTGCTGGTGCCAATTTGTCAGACATTGCCAATACTCTCCAGATTTTCCTCTGTAAAGAGGGATGCTAATAGGTATGCTCATTATGGGGGTCAGTAGTAAGTGTACTGTGTTCTTCAAATTTCCTTTGACTCCTCTAGATTTTGGAACAAGAGCTGGTTTTGCTGAAATTTCTAATAAAACATTTTCATACCATAAATTCGGTCTTGAAAGCAAGTCTGGTTGAAAATCTAACCAGCTGCATGTTGTTGGGGATTTTTTTAATAAAAATTTTGTTAAAAGAATTTATAAAGCAAACTAGTTATCTCACTAACCTCTTAGTTTAGGCAGAATGGAGGACACCTGTTCATCCTATATGTGGCAGTGGACATTAGATTAATGAGAAATGCAATTCAGATTTTCTTGATCATTATGTTCTCTACAGAGATAGAGACTAATGCTTTTTCCTGTGCTGGCATCATGAATTTGTGCATGTAACTGCAGTTTTGGTGAGAAGCTGAAGTGAAAAAATTAATTTACTATCCAGCCTATTAGGTATACTTAGAATTTGCTTGCAAAACTACAAAATGTTGCTTTATGTAGGATGAAATACCTATGCTGAATTAAAATGCAGTGCTACCATGAGCATTTGTATGAAGAGCAAAGAAAATGAAGTAGCTATTTCACAAAACTTTGCAGTTTTCTAGCCCTTAGGTTCATTAGACTTGAGCATTCACCTAAAATCTAATATGAAGATTAGGACTCAGTAATGACTGTTTATGTATGACCCACATATTTGCAGTTAAGATGTTGACTAAATCTGCCAGAAGGCACCTTTGCCTCTCTCTCCTAGTACATGGCAACCAGAGGATAGACTATCCTCAGCTTTTTGCATAGAAAATACAAAGCAGACCTCATTTCCCCCCTTCTAACCTTATGTAAAGCCTTTTATCTACTTGAGTTTGAAAATGTTGTAATTTACAATTGAAAACCTGTTTCTTGTGGCCAAAAGGGAATAATCTATATCCCTTCATAGCTCTAGTCAAAATATTTAAGGAAATGTCTATACTGAGCTTAGATTTTGTGGGGTGATAATTTTCTTCTCTTGGAGTCAGCAACAGACTTCTTCTACAGTGGTTAAATTAAGTCACTATTTTTTTCACAAGTAAAGCATATTTCTTTGCTGAGAGTAATTGAAATTTATCTTAGTTAACAGAGCACTCTTTAAAACCAATGAAAAAGTATTTTTAATTTTCAATAAGCTACTATGTTGGCAAATAGTTGAGTTTGCTCATTATGTTGAGTAGTTTGTGGACAGCATTTCAAAGGGCAGAGAAGTTTTTCAGATTTTACATTTACCTACCATGTGAAGTCACGTCAGATTTTTTCTACTTATTAGCCTGATTAATGTCTGCTTCTCTCCTCTCCTTAGAGTTTAGGTAGCATTTATTTATTGAAATAGTTTTGCATATATAGGATATCTTACCCATGTGTAGGAGTTCCCTAAAATAAGAAGAAAGAATAAGCTTTTTAAAATTTATTTTGCTTCCATGAATTTGGTTGCCGAAAACAGAATTCTGTACTTCAGCTTTTGTATGTCTTTTCTGGTTCCAAAATGTCACTTCAATAGGCCAAAAGCAGCATCATCAAGATTCAGACAACTTGTACTTTCACTTGGCATTTCATCTAAGTTTTGATGAGAAGTTTTACTCTCATGTTTTATAATAAAACTGTATCCTGACTTTTCTGTAGTGACTGATGCTGTTTGGTTCCTCTCATCAGTGGAAACATTCTATGCTCACACTAAGCAGATCTTCGTGCTCACAACTGAGGCACTTTAATGTCGGCTTTATAGTATTTTCAGTCACTACTCATCTCTCTTTTGTCCCTGTCTATAATATACACTGTAAAAGAAATTGTAGGTGGGGTACCAGCCTGAAACTTCTCTGTTTCCATTTCTTCTCACTAAATAATTTGCTTCAAAAATTCCCTCCCTGACAGACTAAAATGTTCTTTTTTAATCAAGATTATGTAAGAAGATGGAACAAGTGGAATGTAGTGGTAATGTTTTCCTCATAGCTTTAGCTTGAACTGTAAGTTCTTCAAGGCAGAAATGATTTCTCCTTTGCATTTTGTATGCAACTGTGCCTGTTGTTGTGCAACAGATGGAAGAATGGTCTTTGTGTGTAAATATTACTGGGCTATCAAAACCTGTATTTCCTTAATTTTGTTAAGTGCTAATTTTCTTTCACGGTCCAAAGATACTTCTGAGTAGTCAAGGCTTCAGGTACCTCCTTTGCTATAAAATTCTCAGGACTCTTTCTACCTGATCATACCAACATACACATTGGTCTTAATTTACCAATTTCTAAAAGATTGATGTTATTTTTGCAAATCTTACACTTTTTAATAATCTTCATGGCATACCCATCTGCTGTGGTTTCCAGTAAAAGCACTTTCCCTTCCGTCACTGTCAACTTCAATGCTCCCTTTTCAATTTTCTTGTAGGAAGTCATGTCATTACCTCTTGCAGAGAATCTAGCCTTTTATTTAGAGCTTCATTCCCTTGGGCTATCCTCTGAGACCTACAGGGTAAAGTAATTGTTATTGAAGTGAAGGGGATAGAGTTAGGCCCCGTGTGTGGCACTGAGTCAGCTTTCGTTTGGGAAAAAAAAAAATGTTGTAAGAAAACTGACCTGCTTTTTGGCACATTTAAATTGTGCATGCCACGCTTGAATGGAACTGAACAAAAAGTTTAGTGTTGAAATGAGATACAAGGAGAATAGATCATTAAAGAAGTGCCAAACAGCTGCAAAAGTGCAATTTTGCTGAATGCTGTTTCCCTTGAGGTTTCTTCCCGATGAAGAAGCTGCTGTATTTGTATCCTCTGCTGATGCCACTAGGCATTTTGGACTATGGGTCAAGGCAGCCAGGATGAGTTTTCACATACTAAAATGTAGGGGGGAAATTAATATCTTTTCCAAACATAGCTCTCGTAAATCTATAATAAGTATCTTAAAATCTTGTTTCTGAAAACAAAAAGTCATTGATGTAAGTTTTGTTTGCTGGACTCTTTTTAACAAATCTTATTTATGTCATGTTGAAGCAAGGCATTAATAACAGGCATGCAGAACTCTAGTCTATAGAGTTTGGCTTTCACATTAGTTGTTTTTGCCTGAACTCCACTTCCGTCAAATTCTGTACCATAAATGAAATGGCCAGTCTTTTCAGATTCTCATGTAAGCAGTTTGTTCAACTAAAATTAATATTTCATTCTTCTGAAGTCCATTCATTATTCCTTTTCTTGTTCTTTTTTGTCTTTTGTATATGTAGGCCTTGGGTATTTTACTACTTGCTAGCACTGTTTTTAGTAGAAGAATATCCTAGAGGGAGAACCAAACAATTACATGTGAATTTCAACTTTATTTTGTACTTTTTTGGGTTTTTTGGTAAAATAGATGGTCCTGTTATTCTGACTGCTGCATCTGATGTTACAAAATCAAAGTTTATATTCTCTTTTTGACAACTTTTAATAAGTGTCATTTCAGTGTTCTCTTTCCTTTAAATTTGTTCCTTCCAAATAGGAGATGTGGTTCTATGGTAACAGCAGGTCCAATAAGATCCTGAGTTAAAGTCATAACATGGATATAAAAATAAAGAAGCTGATTCTTAATAACTTGGTATTTTATTTGTAACTTTGGAGTAGTCTAAAACATTAAATGAAAATTTTCATTCACTACTATTTGTAACTCATACTCCAAATAATTTTTTTTAAACTGTATTCTCAATAGCGAGACACTGAGGACAACAAAGACAACCTGTGTATTGTTTTAATTTGGATTGAAAAGTCTGTGTTTGTAATGTATAATAAATACAGTAAAATTTTGATGAGATATTTGCTAATTTGCATATGCTCATCTATGTATTTCTTGTCATATGTTTCCACTATAACTTAATTGAGAACAGCTGATGGTTGAATAGCTTTTTAATTTCATAAATTAATTTTTGAAAGGATGGATTTTCTTTTTGTGTTTCCAATTTCTTGAAGATTGTTATGTAATTTGTCAATAGTAGACATTTTCCCCCTTAAATAAAGTACTCCTGAAATTTGGAGTCTTTCAGTCATGTATATTTAGAGCCAGTAATACACACAAGAGCTGCTCTACAGCATCTATAGTACTATGCACCTGAAAATTACTGGTTCTGGAAACGGTGTACAGAACTAGGCAATGATCGGTTATTCAAAAGTACACCAAGGGAATGTAAGAAAAAATTAGTTTTACGTGTCCCCTGGAGAACTGTTCTAAGCCTAAGTGCTCTCAGTCCTTTTAAAGATTAATCTGGAGAAAGAAAGCAAAGCTTAAATATTGCTGCTTTGCTGGTCTTTAGCATCAACTTTGTTTTATTTTTATACCCAATTTGGTTTCTCAGCTTTACAAACATGTAGCCTAAGCTGAAAATTTTTATGCAACCCTCATACTACAGATGAGACATCTTTGAACAGGTTGTAAGGACCTTTTTCCATTCAGAATCTTCAGAGGCCCTTTTTCTAATAGAATAGAGAACTAAAATTTTAAATACTTTGTTCCTTTGTGTTTTGAAAAGCACTTACCTGATTTTGTCACAATTCTGTGATTTACTTTGTACTTAAAGATGGTTAGAATGCTTTCAGGGATTTTCTGGAATTAAGATCCTGTTTTAAATATTTAAATAGCTGTAAAAAAAGAGGTGCTTAGACTTAAAATAATTTGTCACTGTCAGTTATATTTGAAAACGAAACTTGGGCATTCTTGCAAATTCTGTGCCTAGTCCAGCATCTTCATTATAAAAGCATCCATTTTAAATGCCAATGTTATGAGTATACTTTTGCAACCAGTTATCTGGAAAGTCATGCATCTGTTTTCATGAACTGCCTTGTCTTGTCTTGTCTTGTCTTGGTCTGGTCTTGTCTTGGTCTTGGAGCATGGGTCTCCTCTGACATTAAGGACAATTTTGACATTGAAAACACTCCTACCATTTGCTTCTGCCATATCAATAGCACATGATGTAGAATGTTAAATAATAGTGATAACCTCTATAAAATAAAACATTGTGTGGAGTAAAAGGAAAGAGGTTACAGAAAAAAAACCATTCAGCATCTGATTATTTCCTGGTTTTGTCTTTATATGGAGTAATAGCTTACAACTTGTGCTGTTAAAATTGACAGTCCTATGTAAATTTCAGCCATTAACTTGCATCATGTTCCATCCTTAGGATGACTTTTAATCACTTAATAAGGATGAAGTTAGAAGTGACGTCTGGAGGTCATCTGGTCCAAGCCCCTTGCACAAGCAGGGACACCTAGAGCCAGTAATAGTTAAAATTAGTATTCCTTAATGCCACTGTTTTGTGGCCTCCTTGGTTAACTTTTCTCCCCACTAACTTTCCTATAATACTTATTTGTCTGAAAATCTTTAACTTTTGAAGTAGTCTAAGTTGCAATAATACTGATTTCTCTAATGTTTGGGGATCACTACATCTTGCCTTTCTGAACAGAAGTAGGTTTTCTGGTGTGTATTTTTGAAACATTTTCATTTGTAATTGAAGACAATTTTTCATTGTTTTATGTTCTGCTCCTGTTTGCATGTCACAGTCTTTCCAGCTCATTTAAAACCAGAAGTGCTTGCTAAAATGCAGATCCTGCTTATCGAATGCGAAATTATGTTACAAAAATTTATCAGGAGGGTTGCTGAAGGACCTTACTGTTACGTATACTTAAAAACTATACAAACATCTTATTTCTAGGTGTACTTAAAACCAAAAGAAAACACTCCATAGCAGGAGAGAAAAAAACTTCTGCAGAACTAGATTTGTCTTCCAGGAAATTCTGTCAACTGACTTTCTTGATCATGGAACAGTTTTCAGAGGTGCAGAGTTATACTCAAATAGAGATCTATATTAAAGTTCTGAACTCCTTTAAGGATGCATTTAATCATCAGGTGACAGATCTCACAATTTGCAAGTGGCTAGATTCCCTGCCCATTCCCCATGTATCAAGTTTTCTAATAAGTGGAACTTTTGTATGACATAAAGCAGATATGTCAGTCAACTTGTGAGTGACATGAATTACATAAAATCATTTGTGCCTTCCAATGGCACAACTGAAAACCCCTTTCTCCAGATGTCATTTAGAATAGATGTTTTGCACACTCATTATCATGGATTCCATGCCACCCACTGGAAGACCCAAAAATATTGTTTACTCTAACCTAGTCCTGTCAAGAGAAATCTAAACTGACTGTGGCTTTTTGCTAGGAGGCTGGTATAAACTGGAAAGAGCACGGACCTATGCATGCATAAATGCTACCTTCCACACCGGTAATGAATTGTTACTTGCTGCAAAATTGCTTCTTTCTGGACTAAAAGGAAATCTAGAACTCTTAGAAAAATAAAGTTGCTGTATCTGAAAATAAAAGCTCATGAATTCGTTTTTCCTAGACTGAACATTTTCAAACTCATTTAACAAGAAAAAAAATTAAATAGCTGAGCAGATCAGCAAGCAATTAGAAACTACTATACCAAATAACTGCATGGACTTAGAGTGGCTGTGGAGATGTAGGATGAAGCTGTGTAGGTGTGTGGCTTCACTAGCTTCATAGTAGCAGAGGCAAAAGGAAGGTAAGGAAACATCTCTATACATTCTAGTTCAGTGATACCTTTAAATATCATGTGTGAAGTAATCAAAGGAACACATCAGATTTTTTTTTTCTGTGAGATTTGAGACACAGCTTGTTATGACACATTGGTATAATCCTTGTTTATGAGTCACAGGCCCAGTCCATAAACCTATTTCAACATGTGTCTAATTTTTAACATGTGGGCAGTTGCCATATGAAGAATCTCAGGCAGTTTTATATAGAGTGTGAGATATATCCACATTCTGGCTTCATAGTGTTTCTGAAGTGCTGCAGCATCTTAGTTGTGTTGACTGTGAAATAAAAAAATTTAAAAGCAGGATCAGAGCTGACCATGGCAGAATTACAGAGCCACATGAATACACTTTTTAGGAGTAGCACCATAATATTTGAAACATTTTGAATATTCTTTCCGATGAGAAAAGTTACGGTGGTGTTAATTTGCCACTCCTGTTTTCTACACTTCACAATGAAATAACTTTATTGATTTCAGCAGTGTTAGCTTTTATTCTGAAATGCAGTATTGTGTTTAAGAACAAAGAAGGGAAAACAGTAAAAGTCTTTGTGAATGCCTTTTTGTGGTACTAAGTTTATTTCTGTCTATACCAGAGCCTTATATTCAAAAGGCCAATTACATATAGCTGTAATGTGCTCTTACAGTAGAACTCGCTACAGGTCACTTCAAAGGGGAAAACTGTAGTTTATAAAATGTAAAGAAGTTGTAAAGAAGACCAATAATCTCAGCGGTGTTAGACTCTTTAGAATAAAGTTACCAGTAGCGTCAAATTGTTTGTACTCTCTTGTGCTGCTAACTTTATTATCAGTATGATCAATATTACAGGACTGGGACATTCTTCTACTATATACATGAAAACAATTATATTTTCCCAGCTATATTGCAATGAGATTATTTACCTTCAGAGCTCTGTAGGTTTACTGTGTTTCTTTTGTTTCTGCCAAATTAATTTTCTTAACATGAAGTGGGAGGATTCATTTCGAAAGAGTGAAAATTTACCTGAAATTGTGTAGTGATCCTTTGTAAACAGAAATTGAATATGCACTGAGTCTTGTATTTAAATAAAATGAAGAATAGTGTCAACTATTCAATGCAGGACTGCATGTTTGAGAACAGCTCATCAAAATGCTTCTGACTGGGGTGTACAGTCATTTGCTTTTCCTCAGTGCTATTAATATTTCAGATTTTAGAAGGAATATCATGTTAAACCTTTGTTTATGTTTGGAGAGTGAAATTTTCCCATGCTTATGACTCTTGTTTGATTCCTCCAATTAATAAAAATTAGGTCTTCTGTAATGAGATTGGATGTATGCTATTTGGCATTTAATTATAGCTTGCCTGGCACTGATGATTTATTTTACTTTCTAAAGGCTGTGATTCAAAGTTTCATGGAAGTCTACCAACTTCCAGTTTCCAGAGTTGAAACATTAGTGAGAGAAAGGGAATCTCTACAGCTTCACATTGCAGCCCTAAAATCCAGGCTCCAAACAGCTTGTCTTCATGAAAGTGATCTTACAAATGGTAAGTCTGTTTTTCAAGTAATTTTTGTCATTTGGATGTGGTTTCGTATCCAGCATCTGCCTTCATACTGTATAGTTTCTGTAGGGTAATACAGTAATATTTATCTGTAAACATAATAGACCAATAAATGTAGTGTCAACAGAAACTTTTTTTCAGAAGAGAAAGGGATGATACTAGTCAACACAGGAATTAATTTGACTACTTTATCTTCTAAAACAGTTCATTGCGGCTGTCTCTTGAAAAGTATACATTGTGATTTCTTTAGTTTTGGCAGTACAGTAAATAGTTGAACTCTGGACCTGAAGAATTTAACCACCTAGGGATGTAGCATGTTAAAAGAGAATGTTATTAAATCGTGCATGTAAACAAAGTGTTTATTAGAAGATCTGTATTTTATTTTTAGACAGTTGTGGTTATGAATAATGCTTCTCACAGAAGCTACAGGGTCAAAATCCAGTTTCAGAAATAATTTCTGGTCTAAAAATATTGTTGCCCACAAAGGTTACTTGGATTTTGTGTAAGGCAAATAAGGTGATCCTTAATTCTTGATGTATTTGTCCTCCATTTTTCCTTACAGGAGAAACCTTTAGAGCTTGTTTTTTTTTTTTTTTTGGTTTTTTTTTTTTTTTTTTTTTTGTTTTTTTTTTTTTTTTTTTTTTTTTTTTTTTTTTTTTTTTTTTTTTTTTTTTTTGTTATTGTTGTCCTTATGTTTTCTTTTAGTCTTGTGTAGCAAAGGACCATAAAGAAAATTAAGATTGTTTGTCTTTCTTTTTGAAACAGAAGATCTGTAAGAGAGCTGTCACTAATGCAAATAAGATAAACACATTCATAAATGTATATTCAAAGGCTGTGACTGTGGCATTGGCTTTGGTTGTTTCCTATAGAATTACATTAATTTCTCATCCTGTTTCTAACAGTGGGGAAATTATTGCAATAGAAGCTATTAATCAGTGCTGAATTCCAGTTTTAACATCTTGAGGTGGTAATTGTTGAATCAAAACTTTGTTTTATTTGTGACTTCACAACCTCTCTGAGAAATGAAATTACTTAACTGAAATTGCTTTTTGCCTTCTCCAACAAGACTCTTTCGATGTTTTCTGCTAGGTTTATACATGTCCTGCTGAGCCCATGCCCAGTGTAATTTTGGGCTGCTCCTTTGGCTGTTATGATTGTTTTTGTTGTTTAAGTCAAGATGACCACTTGTGTACTAAGGAGTGGGAAGTCTGCCAAACTTACAGCATGGTTTGCTTTCCTTTGGATTGAGAGAGCTTTTATCAAAAATGTTGCTAGTCCTGTCTATGAAGGGCTATGCAGTGGCTTGTTATGCTACAATGAAAACAAACACCTTGCTGTCCCCAGCTCTCCAAAGCTTGTGATTAAATGCACTGCTTTTTAAGTCATTTGTGTCTGCCTGCAGTGTCCATGTAAAAATAGTATTTGTGTTGAAAGGATCTATTGGCCCTCTGGGGAGAACAGTACTTCTTCCTTTAGATGCAGTTTAATTAAAGGTAAACATAATATTAGTAGGAAATGTTTTAAAATTTTAATGTAAGGAAAAAAAATCATAATGAGAGTATTAGTGATTATAGTATATTTTGTGTATCTGGGTTTTCTGTAAAGCTTGTCCCGTATATTCACAAAAGTTACATTAAGCATGGCTTTTAATAACCATCACAGCTTTGTGGAGTGACTTACATTTTAATGTTTCAGTTGGTACTGCTCTGTTGTGATTTTGAAGAAGAATTCTACACTAAATGTCTGCATTACAGTAGAACAGATTTTTTTTTTTTTTTGCTTATTTTAAATGAAAGGGAGTAATGACTTCTTGAGCATGCATCTGATTTTAAAATTAGACACTCCTTGGTTTTAATTCACTGTGTTCAATCATATATCCATTGCAGGGAAAACTTTTCATGTAGGAATCTAACACAGCACTTGGACTGCCTTAATTACAGACCTTCATATGACATATGCTTGTGCTCCCTGAATTGTAACTTATTGCTCTATGCTGAAATACATTTTTGAAGTCTTCCAATTATATATCATGTGTGGACTCTTACCTTACCTTTTAAGATTGGATTTTATCCCACTATGTTGTGGCTGACTCTTGATGTCTTTTATGCTAGTTGCTTAGAGATCTTACCTTCCCAAATGTCGATTGCATGCATGTTTGTTCCATTTCTCAGTATTAATATTTTCCATGTTCAGAAGGTGTTACTTTCCTAATTGACCTTTTTCTACTGAAATTTCGTAACTATTTCACTTTTCTTTCTATTCACACTATTTCTTCCCTCTTCTGCTGCTTTGAGTTTTGCTGATAATTGTAAAAACAAAACTGATGCCATAAGGCAACCTTGGTGATTCTAGGTCCTCATCTTTTATCTACCACTCTGAATTGACATCTCCATCCTCCAGTCTGCTTCTAGTCCAAGTACTTTCCTTCTAGTCAGTAGCGTTTACATTATGAGCCTGCTATGTGTGGTCATGCTAACACCAACAGAGAGGAACAGGAAGGAATATGATTATGATGGACAGAGGTGAGATGAATACTGGGAACACTGCTTACAGAGAAGAGAATTATTACATGGGGAGCAGTTAAGTCAGTAGCAGAATGTCTCTGTACTCTGCATTAGTATCCATCTATCTGTCTGTTGTAGTCATCTCTGGTGGTTCTTCCTCTGTGCAGAGAAAGACCCTATGCATTTTAGCTTTTGCAACTCTTTAAAATTCAGTATGGCTGAAAAACACTTCAGGTTTTCTGCCT
>VXBX01007259.1:13661-25018 GCA_013400415.1 Scytalopus superciliaris
AATTAATAATAATAATAATAATAATAACTAAAAAAAAATCCCCCAGTATTATAAACCACATTATGTAAATTAGGGTAAGGTGTTCAAAACCAGTTACAATAATCCAACAACACATTTGCTGTTTTGTAAAGAATACTTCCTTCTCTATGCAAAAATTTCTGATACTCAATATTTTAGGTATGTGAACTTTAAACTTGTCAGACTGTTGTAACATATTTGAAAATTATAGTAATTTGATTGAAATGTTGCCTATAAGGCAAAAAGTTTAGTTAATAGAATCCATATGTAATTAAAGTGCAGAACCAAATGTAATCAGACCCCAGTGACTAGTGCCTTCGTATTGATAGCTTTACAGTGGCCTCTGGGGTTGAAAGTTTATGTTAAAGTTACTAATTTAGCTGTGCTCCACAAAAAGAGCAAGACAGTTTAGCTGTTGAAACAGGTATGACAATTTCCCAAAGTGATCGTCACACAACAAAAGTAGTTGACAGCGTGAATTTTAGGAGTGTCTTCCACTTGGCAGGCGGAAGAAGCACAAGCCTGCTGGAGTGTAGTAGTCAGAGAATTGCATTCTGCAGCAGCACTGCTGCATAAACATTCCCAAATGGGGGATCTTGCTGTGAGCAAGTAATGGTGTATTTTTTTAATAATACAGTTCCTTGATTTGTGTGAATTCATGTTTGAATCATCTGAAAGTTATAGACAAAACACCCTGTACCAAGCCACAAAAGAAGTTTAAAAAAGTTTCCTGAACTTAAAAAAAAAAAATAAAATATTTTCTCTGGACAGTTTTAAGACTCGACATCCTGTGTTAGAGTTCTCTAATCATCACCAGCACAATTTACAATCAGAACACACAGAGAGCCAGTTCAGACCAGCTCATCTGTTGACTTTGGCAGAAGCCCTTAATCTCACTGTGTGCAGCTGCCACTTGAGAGCTGGGGACTCGGCAGAGAGCCGAAGGAGGGTGGGATGCAGGGTTGGTCAAGGCATGAACACATAGGCCTGCTTCATTTCAACAGCCATACACTACTTTTTTTAATGCTCTTTTCATTTTACAGCCTTTTTTTTTTTTTTTTAAACCTGAAATTAAATGAGGACCTCTCATGAGCCACTGCGCTCCAGGCATAAGAAATTGTAATGTCTGGCTTCCAGAAACTGTCCCGTCAAAATGTGCTTCTGATTAGGTGGCTTAATTACAGCTGTGAAAACAATGTTGATTTAGGCCTCAAGATTCCAGTGCATGTCAGCCGTTATTAGCTGGCCTTGGACTGAAGCCACCATTTTAAAACTCTGTACCACTAAAGTCACACACTGCCTGACAACTTTTTATTTAGGCAGAAATGTTGCCAGAAGCAACACATTTTATGCAAAATATTTTTCACTGCACAAATTTCAAATGTGACACTGTTGATGGACATAAAATGGGTAGTTATGGGTGGACCTCACCACATCCAAAACCTAACTTTTGCAAAAAGCCCCCACCTCAACATCCCTCCCCCACCATGTCAAATAGTTTTTATAAAGTTTGACTGACATAATGCTTAATTTTAATTCCTTTAATTCAGTTTTATTTCAAATCCAGCATGTTGGTTTAACCACCCAATTTTATTGCATCTAAATTTTCCTGACAGTTTCATTTGCTGTTGGGAAATAAAATTGCCATTTTTGCAACATGGGAAATAATGGCTAGTTTCAAAACCAATATGTTTGAAACTTCCTTTGCCTGAAGCAGGTTAAGGCACACACTCAATTTACTTTAGGGGGAAAAAAACTCATTAAATATTTTTTAATATTTTAATATAATTTAGGTAACTGTTTTCACAGTGGGAAGGCTTATTAGGCCCATGTATTTACACCTGCAGAGGTAAATGTTTGGGTAATTAGGTGGTTTCCAATAATTCAGTTTTTCACTTGAAAGGTTAATGCTGTAAACACTGTAGATGGACACAGTGAGTTTGTTGCATTTAAACATTGCATTTCTAGTTTTGCTATTTTACTTTCAAGTACTGAAGAAAGAGACTTAGGTGGGGTAGGTTTGTTTTTTGTTGGATTTCGTTTTGGTTTGCTTTGGTTTTTTTCTTTGTTAGGTCTGTTCTTCAAGTCTCTTTAATGACATGAATTGGCTAAGGAATGTGAGTGAATGTGTGTGGGTGTTAATTCTCGGCAGAGGTCGGTGCTTTGGAAAAGCAAGATCTACATTCTCACTTCACAGTTGCCATGAAATTCCTCATGTCCATGCTGTGCGATTTAATGGAAACCATGAAGTTTCTAATGACCGCAGGTTTGTTCCGATGTTAAGCACAAAACAAATCTTTCAAGTCATTGGCTGAGTCGAAAAAAAGGAGGGTCATGTTTTCAGGATGGTAATCTCCTTTCCTTTTTTTTTTTTCCCTTCATGGTTTGCATTTCTATGGCATTAGAAATGTGTTTCTAGTGAGGTACTGGAACTACCAGCTCACAAACAAGGGTCCTCAGTTCCCAGGACTGAAAAAAAGACACTTGGAACCTAAAGCTGTATTCATCTCCTCTTATCCTAAATGCAGGCCAGTGCAACAATTGTACCTCCAGGAGCAACTAATTGGAAATGGATTTAGAGAAACTAACGATTTGGATAAGGAGGCAAGTCTAAAGTGTAAGTTCAAGTTTGTTGTGTAACAAATCATCATGCATTCATTCCCCGCCTGCAGCAGATTAGCAGAGAGCAAGGCTGTGAATGCCGACACTTTATTTAGTTCAGTTTTTGAAGGAAAAATACTGGAACGAGATAGTCTTCTATTTTCTTTGCAAAATGCTATGTGGGGTTTTCAGAAAGAGAATGTTTCAGAAACACCCCAGTTGCTGTGGGATGGGAGTCAGGCCTGTGGTGCCATTTTCCTTATTAAGACACCTTTGCAGTGGTCTTTTGAAATGTGTTCCACTGGTAATATGCAATGAGGTTTTTTCACCCTCTGCATACATTTGCTTTGTCTGACACACACCCCTGTTTCTTTTCCCTTCTTCCCACAGCTGTCAAAGGGACATTTCCAGCACATCAAATTAAAAGAAACTTTCATATATTATTACATATATTGTTAATGCTGCAGTAGAAATAAAGGTATTCGGAGTGCTAGACAGAACTGGATATTATAGACCAGGACATTTAACCCTGGGAAAAAGTTTTTACAAAAGAACAGAGCCAAAGACACAATTTTACTGGCTTTATAGAAGAAAAGGAATATTCTCTACAAAGGCAGACAAATTCACTTCTTTCCAGACTCAAGGACTTTTACTCAGGCCAGAAGGTGCTTCCTCCTCCCTTTTGAAGAAGTTATTTCAAGAAAGAGAGCCGGGAAGCTTCTATTATTCCCTGCTAAACTGTGGGTTAAACATAAAGGGAATGTCTCTTTGTTCTGAGACTCTGAATTCGCTGAGAAATTTTTGGAGGGGATTAAAGCATAGCTGTGCCTGAATGAGTCTCGCTCAGATACTAAAATGGCCAATGAATCCATGCAATCCAGCCTGTCATCTTACTGATATTTTCTTGGCATTTTAAATTTAGATCTTACAAGGTATACTGTTGTGAATAATTATTGTCTTGTTTTGACACCTGCTTGGTTTTGTTTCAAGCTAAGTATGTAAAACACTTTTCATAAAGAGAAAATTCAGTGTTGATCCTTAGGCATTAACTTTGATAAATAGTGCAAGATGTGTAGGTGTAACCTGTGGATTCAGGGTGATAGATGGAAGGATTTGTGTTGTCTTTTGTGCAGTTTTTTGTTTACTTTATACTGCTGCCTCGATCACAGCTAAAAAGAAGACGAGTTTGACCTAGGGCAGTGTTGCCAGGAATCTGCCTCTTTCTCCGCTAGCCTGCATCTGTGTGCAGCATACCCCCACTTATAATGTAGCCTGCATGATGTCACATGCAGCCATTTAAAAAACAAAAAAAATAGTTACACACTTTAAGTTTTGTAAAACAAAACCTCATGTTTAAAAGTTTATGTTTCCATCTGGACATCAGAGAGACAATCATAGCCCTGGCTATAGCATACCACAATAGCACCAGAACCTTTGGTCCCAGCTAGTGGGCAAACTTCACTCCACAGGAGACAACTGTCTCTGATGCTCTCTGCTCTCAGTCTGTGCTTCTGGTGCACAGACAGGGAGAAGGCCATGGCAGCAGAAGGCATATTGTCTCCATCCTAGGTTCCACAGCAGACTTCTCTACTGTCAGAACTAACCTCACTAGTCCATGCAGAGGCCAAAAGGAGATAGTGAGAGTGTTAAGGAATGGTGGCTGCAAACCACAACAGTATACCTTATTTTGTGCTTTTCAGGAATTTATGAAATCAGATTGCTTTTCTGTTGGTTTGCTCATGCTCTGTTCTCCTGCCTTCTCATATAATTGCACATGTTTCCATGCTTTTGAGCAGTGAAAAAACCTTTGCATTCATTTCTGTGACATTTTTGTGGTAATGTTTTTTGTAGAACTGTATGTTTACCTCTTCCCATTTACTTGCATTTTGTATTTTAAGTATAAAAGTTAATGTGAGAGATGAAGAAAAAAGAAGCCTGTAAAATATGTTACAGAATTCATCTTGTGGAGATAAAAAGAGGAAATTCAGTGTTAGTGCATGAAGCATAGTATTGCTTTTAACTCATGATATTATTCCTGTAATGTTGACATCATTTAAGGGCATACTGTTAGCAAGTTGCATCTTACTATGTCTTTTTGTTGGGTTTTACATATTTAAGACAGATTGATATTTACTCAATATCTACTTATTTATTTAGTTGTTGTTGTGTTGAAACTATGTATAAAAACTTTATATGGAATTCTGTGAAACCAACATTGTGTAGCAAAGGCATACTTTTTCTAGTTGATCATAGTGAAAACCTGTTTTCTGCAGTGACTGGGCTCTGTGAAGCAGTTTGGCCTGTTGAATAAATTAGTCATTGAACAAATTTTAAAAATGTGAAATGAATGCTAAGGTAAGGAGCTTCATTGCCAGCTAACAGGATGTTATTATGTTATGATAATAATCTTGATTATTCAAATAACACTTGTTTGCTTCAGTTTGTATAATCGTTTAGTTAAAGAAAGGGTTTTAGAAAGTGCTTCTTAAACTAGAATATTCCTTCCTCATTTTACAAAAAATTTGGGGGTTTTGTTGACTTGTTTTAGAAACGCTATCTTTTGGAAAGGAAAGATCCTTGTCTTGTTAAGCAATCAAGTCATCATTTTTTAAAAATTTGTAACATCAGGAAAGGTATCTTTACAGTGAGTAATAAGATTTACTAAAGTATGGCCAAGAGTAGCGTGGTTAATCACCAGTAGAGTTTCCCTGCTAGATATGATGATATGAGAAAAGCAGTGACATTATGATGATGCAGTGATTCCATGTCATCCTTTGGAGATGGTGTCACTTCTTCAATTCCTAAGGGAATTCAGTTTTTTAGAGACAGTTATAGAGCTTTTAAAGTCACACTGCTTTAAGACACCACACTTTTGGATCTGGGTCTCAACTGAAATTGGCCCATACACCTATAGTTCTCTCAGTAAATGTCACCATAGAGCTGACATTGCAAGACTTGCCTCTCTTAAATTTGTATGTTCATTGGTAGTTTGAAAGCCTTTTGTCCTATTTAGGTGTTGCAGGTGATTTTACACATGCAGCCTCTGAAGGCCAGAACCACAGTAATGAAATAATTCACTAATATTTCAGCTTTTGTTGGGTACTGAGAGCCTCCTTTGTTGACAGAAGGATCAGCTTGTATGGTAGTTATATCCTTATGGTCAGGGATCTGTTAGTCTTTCAAAGCTTATGTGACATCGTTTCCTTTCACTGGGTCTGTTAAATCCATTGCACTCTTTTGGAAGTCTGTGCATATATTGTAACTTAACTTTGCAGAGCTTCCTGACACTTGAAGTCCTCCAGTTTAATTTCAATTTGTGTATGTCAAAATATTCTATTGCTTTAAGTATTTCTAGTTTAATTTAATAACTTCCTGAAGTTTACTACATTTTAAATACGAGATTTTTTAGAAGAGCGTAATCTAATCGGGAGCTCTGAGTAAAGGAATTAGGTTAATAATTCTGGAATGTACAAGGCACATCAGATTACTGAAACATTCTTGTTGTGGTTCTTTGTTTGCGGGTTTTTGTTTGTTTGTTTGTTTGTTTGTTTGCTTGTTTTTAAAGAAAACTCAATTTTTAAAAGTTGTGTTACACCTTTCTTGTTTGCAAATCAAAAAGCTGAAAAAAACCTCTCTCCAAGTCTTCCCGTGTGTTCTTCATGACTCTTCTCATAAAAAAATTTTACATGTCCGATGAAAGTTTGGAATGTTGTATGTGGTGGTTGTTTCTGTTTTTTGAGTAATTTCTTTTATTTCTTTGTTTATTGTGTTACATGTGGTGGTGATGGTATCTTTTTTTGTTTAGTTGGGGTTTTTTGTTGTGTTTAATTCTGTGCTTTCAGACACAGTTGGCATGAAAGGGAGAAATTCCATTAACTTTTTTTTTACTGTTTATTCACATAAAATATGATTGGTATGCAGAAAGTATGAGTTCCATTTACCTAGTGGACTTATTCAAACTATACGTTCAGCCTCGCAGAAAGTGATGATCTAGATTTGAGCTAAAAGTAGTTCTTGGAGGAAATCTAGTAAGGATAAAAATCTCAGAAATCTAGTAAGGATAAAAAGTTCTATTGAAGTGATTACTAAATTTTTTTTAACTTAATTTTAGTCTAAAGTATAGTTGTATACATAAATTCAGCCAAAACCAATAGAGACAGTAAACCTAGCTCACCCACACTCAAGTTGTTTATAACTGATAAACTTGATTCCTTGCCCAGCTAGTGTAATTTGGATCTTGCGTTTATGAAAGACCTACATGTTAGCCATTGATTGAAATTGGGCCTAAAAGATGTCTTTTTTACGCTATTCGGATATCAACTGATATTTTGTAAGCAATACTGCTGGAAAGCCAACTGTTTTCCCTGACCATGACTGTTATAAAACTAGCCTTTAGAACTCTGATGTTGCATGTAATCTGTGGGAGAAGGATTAATTTCCTCCTAAAGTTACTTCAGCTAAGTTTTACTGGAGGCAAATGAACATTAAAGCACTTGCCTTGGATAAGCAAACAAAAGTTAGAAAACTATCCTAAACTACAGGGAGCCAAATATATCTCTTCCTGCTGAATCTTTCTCTCATCTAATTTATGGGGGAGTTGGATGGAGCCCTTATTGGGATTTTGGCTGTGAGGTAGCAGCCTACACATCTACACTTCTGGACCATCCAGAAAATGTACATGCATTGTCCAGTGCTAAAAAGGTGGCACCCTTTGTTCTCCTAATACCTTGATGATTTTAATAATAAACCTTCATTTTGAGAAAATTAAATGGGCATTAGTAATAGTTGACTTCCAAATATGTGGAATATGTTAGCTGTTTTTTGCTCTATCATTAGAGGATTGTTTTACTACTACTAGTCTGTTTAATACAGTTATTCAGATTAACTGAGGTTTAGATTAGCCTGTTGGATAATGCAAATGCAGTCTTCTTATTCAAAATGCAAGTGTTTATATTTTAGATAACAGATTCCAGTCAGTTTATTTTTCGAATTGATGCAGATAGGTTGCATAAACCATGCCTGTATCCAGTTTATGCTCCTGATTCTATTGTCTCTGAAGAGCTAACATAAGTCTGCTCTTTGTTAGGGGCTGGTAAAGGCTGTCAGTTCTTGAAATCAGCATTTCCCTCGACACTTCAAGATTACAGACAGCACCAGATTATATTCTCACAATGAAGTGAACTGAAATAACTTTTTGTTCACCTACAAGTTTTTGAGAGATCCACAGTAATATTCTCTGCTAAGAGGCCGTATGTGTCCCTGACATTTCATTTTAATTCTGAGAAATACCATTTTTCTATGTAAAATCCGAGTGAGGTGTTAACAAAATTTTTTCATTGTTGCAAAACTACCATTTTTGCATCAGCAGCCTCTTCCACAGCTGTGGAAGTTCCAATTCCTTATGACTTGTTCCTTTTCATCACCTTTCCTAAAGATAAGTTGGTTCTATGTCCTAGCCATAAATTCCTGTCTGCAATCAATGTATTTCCTTTTTGTTTTCCTTCCTTCATACTCTGGGCTTCTTTGAGCTTCCAGTTTTTACATCCTGGACATGTTCTCTTTAGGAAAATCAGATTTCTTTTGTGAAAAAAAAAATGTCCTTTCAAAGATTTTTAAAGAGAACTGCAAAGTGACTTGTCACTGTGGATATATATGCTGAGAAAGCAAATAGATTACATAACCTATCTGAACTTGCTGTAGTTAGCAAACCAGAATTTGAAAGAGCTTCATGGATAGTTTTTTGTGCCCTGCCGTGTTGGAATTGTGGTAGTTGAAACCCTTAAGGCCACTTGAAAGCATTTGCTATAGCAGCTCTCCTAATTTCAGTGTCCAGGCACCAGTGCTCAATCCAGACTGTTCCACCCTCTTCAGCAGAGATTGTTTGAGCCTTGTCAGTACTTACTACATACATATTGAACTCCATTATATTTAATACAAATATATTTGAGAGAAGTAGTGAACAAACTGGAGTATTCTCAAGGTATCTATCTGCAAAGTAACAGTAAGTTCCATGTTTGTTCTTGTTTTTATATTCTATCAGTAGAATCCTAAAATGTTGATTTCCATTTTTTAATAGTTCATTTGTTCTGTTAGCTACATAGATTCATATTTCTGAATATTATTCCTCAAAAATATTGCATATTTGGCAGAAATGCATAGCAAAAATTAATCTTCTGAATGCCTAAAGATTTTTTAATACCAGAAAGCTGAATCATAAAGACACTTTTGTTGCTTCTAGACCTACCTCCTTTATGTTGCTAAGTGTTACTATTGGAAATAATTACTTTTCCCTCTCTTTCCCCTTGAATCCAAATTGCTGATACAGTATACTTTTGTTAATTATAAAGTGATTGAAGTATTTTACTGAATCAGTGTAATTTCTTTTTCCAAAATGTTTGTGATTATTAGTAGGATTCTGCATTAAAAGTAGTCTTTGGTAAAAGGTATATAAATGCGCTGCTGGTGCAGGTCTGCTGTCCTTGTCCCATTTAGCAGCAGAATGCCTATATTGTCACAAACAGACAAAAAGGAAGGTAGCTTAGCATTTTGCTGTGCGTGAGCAGTTAGAGGGCAAGCAGACACTGTGCACCTTGACCACCTATTATGAAGCTTTTTGCTGCCATGTCAAGTGAAAGCGAGTTAATTGGGTGAAGCTGTAGAGCATGTTAGGGGCATGGTAAAGGGTTGCTGTCTGACAGCTGAATGTCAGCAGAAGCTAGTGAAGTGTGGCTGAGAGACAGAGACCTGTCACAAAGTTCATGTGGATTGTAGCACAGTTAGGGAGATGAAATGTGGTTCTGTCTCACTTTCTCCCTCATTGCATTCAAGCACCTTAAGATTTCACACTGTATGTGTCAACCCTTGTTCTCTAAGCTGTTTTCTCCTAACACTTCTGCATTCAAATGATTGGACAGAAGATGCTAATGCTTGGCAAAATGAATGTAAATATACTTTTTTCCTTTTTCTGCTAGAGCGGCAGTATACATGTAACTCAGATGAAACTTTGAAGGCTTACGTCAGACAGTCACCCTGTTTAGGAATTCAGCTGATAGCTGAATACATTTCTCAAGAGAATATGAAGTTCGACACTTCAACTTGTTGAATAGGGTCTGTTTTCCCACTAGTGCTGGCAGAAGAAAGGCAATGGGGGGGGGACTGCTTCATGAGCTGGTGCCTTAACATGATGTCGTGAGTCTTTTAGTCTCTTGTTGTTAGTCCCCTTCTCCCCTTCTTGCTAGGAGGAAGCAAAGAGCTGAAATGGAACCATGAGAGAAAGAGGTGCTGACCTGAGGCAGTGAGAAGCTGTGGGAAAGCTAACATAGTAGGAGAGCCTTTCTTGGAAGCAAGAGAGGCATCAGTTAAAGATAGCAACAGTCTTACATGCTGCTGCAAAATGTGGAATGCTGTCACAATACTAAGTGTACAGTGTACCTTTCAGTGTTGTTTGCAGCATGCAGAACAAAGTAAAGCAATAATCCTTTGGTTAGCCACTCAGATTCAAAATAAATAAAGAGAAGTTGCTTCCATTCTTGAGAAGAGGGAAACACATTGTTAGGCAGCACAGGCAAAAAGTACAAATGATTTAGAAATTTGGATTGAAAGCAAAACAGTCTGATCATTTTAGTATAAAATAAAAGAGTGCTACATTATTAGTCTAATATTTTGGTATTATTAGTGCAGAGCAGAGAATTTGACCTGAAAATGGGAGACTTCCTTGTGTATTCCATTGAAATTTCTGGAACAAAATCTTACTGTATGGGCTGTTTATGGATTTTGGCCCATATATGTAGAAAACATCAATATTAGCAATGCAAAACCAAGTTACTTGTCTTTAAGCCAACAAAACTTTGAAGATAAGGTGTTCATCTGATGTGATAATCCATCCAATCCTGAGTGTTCCTCAAACATACCGTGTTTAACTATGTTTGAATAAAATAGGATTTTCTTTTAGAAAAACAAATGCAATATATAATGAAACCTTTCTCTTAATTGAGCTTCTACAGTATGATTTCACTAAATGCATTAAATGCTATAGCATTAGAAAAGTAAGAAAAAATTATAATAATTATAATTGTCATATACTTCAATCTCATGTTTGTTTAAGAACTCCTGAAAGTGGAAGAGGGATTTCTTGATAATGAAAAAAGCCATTGGTATTGTCGGCTAGCAGCACCCAAAGAGTGTTGTATGTCTACCTTTCTGACTTAATATGTAATGAGTTGGCAGCCCATTGAAATATTCTCTGATAGAAAATTGTTTGCAGAATCCAGGCAGAAGTGCTGGCAATTAAAATTTATACTGAATGTTACTGTTTTCCTACATTGTGTCAGAGCACCAATTTAGTCCTACTGCCTCAGCATACAGAATTGCAAAATCACTGACATGGGAAGCAAACTTTCCAGTTTCGGCCAGCATACATTCCCACTTTCAAAAAAAGTTTGTAAGTAGCACTGTATTGCACTGATAGCCACAAGTAGTATTTTCCATTTTAAGCACCACTTTCTAGCATTTTATTTATTTACTTTACTGAAAGAAATGGCTCTTGGAATTACTTTTAACAGGAGAAAAAAGAAAAGCAGCATCCTGAAAGTCCATTGGCATTGTTGGGCAAAAGGCAACTTAGTTTTGGAAACAGCAGTCTGAGTAGGAGGTTTTGAATGATCTGACAATGTGAATCTTTCTCTGTAGAGAAATAGGTTTTCCATATAAGTGCTGCAAAATGGTTATCGAGGATGGTG
>VXBX01007259.1:32583-44214 GCA_013400415.1 Scytalopus superciliaris
ATGTTTAAATTTGTTTTCAGTATTTGTTATCCAGAGTGAGACCTGTTTCACTTATATCTTACTGACTTCATTTTTTTTTTACGTGCAGAAATGTTTTTAGAACATCACAAGTTATTAGCATATTTCAATATTCTAATCATTTTTTAAATTACTAATTCTTGTTTCAGAGATAATTTTGTCTATGTGGTCATTTGATTAAAGTGTACAAATAACAGGCTGTTAATTGGTATAATAGCCTTCACTGAGATCTCATTCACCTCCACTGGTACGAATCCAGTAAATCTCATTTGTGCTTTGGGTTTTTAGTGGTTCTCATGCTGCATAGAGTTGAGCTCAGAAGGACTGAAAAGCTAGAGTGTTACAGATCTTACTTGCTCGTCCTGCTGGTTATCTCATCCTCATCACCTCTGTAATTTAGAAAAACTCAAGGCACTACCTCGTTTTAACTATCTACGTGAAACAGTCATCTAAATTTGCTCCTATAGGGGCTCTTAATGAAGGTCTAGTTGTTTACAGTAGCTGCAATATAGCTTGTGGTGAATCAGGAAATCTAAAGAGTCTGTATCAAAGGGAACTGTTGAAGTAGGTGTTAGTGGCAGCAATCAATTTTTCTCCAGCGATAGTAACAGAGGAAGGAGGAATCTCTCATGAATGTGTCTTTATACATATGATTGGGACTGGATTTATTGAAATATGAATATACACACATCCTTCAGCCTCTCTCTGGATATCTATGAGTATGTGTATTGGAATCTGTGTACCTGTATATATGTTTCTGCCTCTGTGTGTGTGTGTGTGTGTGTGTGTGTGTGTGTGTGTCTATATACATAGACACACACACACACACACACACATATATATATATTCAGTATGTTAATTTTTTTCCCCCCATAATTATGCTTAGTGGTGTTTTCACATGTTTTATGACCTGATGAGATGATTGTTATTTTCATAGCTGTGTAGTGCCTTGGTAAAGGGCAGAAGAGCAATATGGTATTGGGTTTTCTTAAGTTTGATTAAGGGAATATAGAATCTCTTCTTTAACATTTTTTTGTAATTATTAATGATGATACACTGATATTATCCATAATCTTTCAAAGCAGGGTGCCTGATATTTTCATCCTGGAACTTCTTAAATGTTGAATTTTAACTAGTCTAACCTTTATATCTGTTTGACTGAATGTTGAGACTCATTGAAATAGGAGTAATGTTCCCATCAACATGCATTCACTGTATAGTCTCTGGCCATCTTCTAAGAGGATAGCGTTGGAAGAGTATTAAGTGTTTGATTTCAACTGATGGTAAAATATATTTAAAAATACCTCACCTTCCATGGTTAGCATGGCATGTTTCCTAATAACAGCAAAAGGGAGACTGTAGAATAAATTTGCTTATTTGATTAAAAAGACCACCTGGATATTATAATGAAGAAGGGTAAAAGTTCTCTGTAAGTATTTGTGGCACTTCAAATAAAGTAGGCTATTGTTTTCTAACACTTGCTAGTATAGAATACTTGAGACAATGTCCTTTGTTTCTTTTTATTAAAGGTAACTAGGTAGTCAGGTAGCAGGTATTTTTAATAAGTGTTTAAAACAAGAAGCAAACGCTTGTGGATATGTCATATACCTACCTTGTGAAAGGTATTTAACAGTAAATGTAGATTCTCTTTTGTTTTTTATTCTTCATTTTTCATTCCAGGAAACAAGTGGAAGTTCAAACCTCAGTGTGGGTCCAAGCAAGAAATTCAGCCTGCCCAGAGTTCTGGCCCAGATTTTTTGGCCTTGCAAGCTGAACCTGACACAACCTACAGTGTTATGCAAAACAGAGTTCTCTGTCCTAAATCTGTTTCTTAAACCTGGATATCACATCCAATCCCAGAAGAACAATGGAAAATGGATTTTCAGATTCTTTGTACCAATAATCTTTTAGAAGGGAAAAATTGTATTAATGTAAAATGATGCAATTAAAATGTAATTTTGTTGCTACCTTTCAGTTGTAGTTCAGTGTGTGTATTTTTCTATATAAATTGTATGTTTTTATGAAAATGTACATTTGTATGTTTACATTTCTGCTTTTCTCATTCTTTGCATACTGGAACAGTTATTTTTTTAAAACTTTTATTTATTGCAGTTGTTCATTTTTTATGTAGTATATTTTTAAATGTTAAAGAATGACAGATTTTGGGTAATTTTCCTCAGTCTTAAAAAAAAATCAATAAGCCATTTTAGTCTCTATCTATCAAAGTTGTTTCATACTTGTCTATTTTAAAGCAGGACTGCAATACTTTAATAGGATTGAGAGAGCTATTTGAAATGTATGCCAATGATTCCTGTCATTTCATGGCAGCCCTGCCATGGTTCACTGAGCCCCCTCTTTTCTCTTGTCAGCTCAACTGAAGACAAGCATTTAGTTGCAAACTTTAAGCAGGTTGTGCAAAACAGAAATGATGTGACTGCTTCTCTTCCTGCACAATAATGTCACTGCTGGTCAATGTGAGAAGGTCAGGTTGCTCCTTGTAAAGCTACATGATACCACTTGCCTATTTGAACAAGTTAAGTTAACCACTGAATCTGGTCCCTGCAGGCACTGAAAACTCACCCCTTTATCAAGTCTGCATTTCATAAGAAAGAAGAACAATCGTGGAGGGAGGATTTCTGATGATATGTTTATATACTTTATAAGGACAGTTCCCAAACCAGTGTTGCAGGTAATATATTTAGTTTAAACTGAAAGACTTTAAAGTAATGGCTGTTTTGACCTTCAAATAGACTCCTTTTTTGTTGTTGTTGGTAGGACCCAAGAGTGACGCCCATCTTTGATGCTGACAGAATTTAAAACAAGGCCATTGCCCTGCATTTTCTGCCTTGTAGCACACAAAAGTAAAATTGTATGTCAGGCCGAGATGTCGGGGAGCTGACAAGATGCCCCAGTGACATTTCAGCTGGAAAGAGCAAGTGTCTTGCAACCAAGTGGTCAAATATCAAATAATAGGTCAAGCAGGAAAGGAGCTGAGTTCTAACCACAAAGAGGTTTCTGGTAACTTACTTGACAAGCTTTTGGATGCTTTGTGGCTTGACAAAGTGATGTTCTGTTGGGTATCACTAGACAGACTGTTCTTTATTGCCTTCAGAAGATCAGACATTGACATTGATTAAACTCTTTAACCCTTAAAGGTTAAATCCTAGCAGTTTCATCATTGTGAATGAAGAACAAAAGAAATTTCGTAATATACAATTTGTTTTCATATTAATCACAGAACTCCCTAGTGCTATTAACTTTTGATGTGCTATGTAGTTTTTGACAAAAAGATTGAATGCAAAATCTATATAATAGATTGTTTCTCATTATGGGCCAGTGATACATTAGAAAAATAATATTTTGCATTATGGAACTTGTAATTTCTTCTAATATGTCAAACATAGGATTTTATTTTAAAGCCTCAGGACTACTACTGAAATTCTATTTTGGGTGGAAAACAATATTTACATAAATGATATACCACTTAAAATGAACAGATATTCCAACTACTCTTGTTTTCAGGTATCTTAGAACCATAGAATATTCTGAGTTGGAAAGGATCATCAAGTCCAACTCCTGACCCTGCACAGGACAACCCCAAGAGTCACTCTATGTATTTGAGAGTATCAACCAAATGCTTCTTGACCTCTGTCAGGCTTGGTGCTGTGACCACTTCCCTGGGGAGCCTCTGCCAGTGCCCAACCATGCTCTGTGTGAAAATCTTTTTTCTAATATCCAACCTAAACCTCCCCAGACACAACTTGACACAACTTCAGGCCATTCCCTCGGGTCCCGTCACTGGTCACCACAGAGTAGAGATCAATGCCTGACCCTCCTCTTCCCCTCATAAGGAAGTTGTAACTGAAGCGAGGTCTCTCCTCAGTCTCCCCTTCTCCAGGCTGAATAAACCAAGCTGCTCCTAATATGGCTTCAGATTTACCAGAGAAGAACTTTAATAGAAGACAGCTTCAAGTTTTCAGGTATTCTCTTACTGTACAAGTCCACTGCTCACAGCCATGATGTACATGTACATGTGTATATTAATATAGAGTCATGCAATACCAGATAACAAATCCTGCAGAACTCTTAAATGTGTGAGTTGGCTAAAAGAGGAATAACATTCGTTTTCTTTATGATGGCATATTTAGTTTTGAAAACTGAAAAAGAGTTTTCATTTCCCTCCAAGTGTCTTGGCTCCACTCTTTCCTGACAGTGACTGTCTTCTTAAAGGCACCAGAAGTGCTCTATTGTGCTCTTCCAAATATAATGTCAAAGATCTGCTATACTTGTACAAAGAATGACAGAATATATTTTACTTGACATCTTCCTGTCTTCTATGTACAGAATCATGCATGCATGCATTTCCCTTTTTTAAATACATTCTCATGTTACTCTATAGTTGGAGAACAAAAGTGTCTATTTTTCATTAAGTGACCTCAAACTACTAAAGATTTGCAGCATATTTGTCCCTTTCATATCACTGCAAGTGTATGTGGCATTGTGCATGTAGGACAGAACGAGAATTTCTTTCTGAAATCTGTTTTTCTTTCTGAAACCAGTATCTTATTGAGAATACAAGTATCTGCTCCATTTGCTCCAGTTACAACTCCAAGCATGAGTTTGTGTGATTTCACAGGGACCATAGCAATGGCATATAGGAATTACTGAGTGAGCTATCATTTCTCACAAGAACTAATGTGTAAGTTTCATTGAAAGAACAACTACCTCACTCTGTTTAAGTATTGACCAACTGTGAATTACAGGCTGTTTTTCTTGAAACTCTCCACTTTGAAGGGACCTTGAAATATCTCTTCTTTGACTGTCATTTGTCCCATTTGTAAAGAAAAAGCTCCTCCTTATATGTGAATAAGTTGTAGAGTAGTAAACTAGATTGTCATTAGTGAAATACTCCAGAATTGGTTTTCCAAGCATCTAATAAATTGAAATGTGTGTTAAATTCCAAATGAATAGAAGATCCCCTGTTGGTAATTTATAAGTGTAGTTTGTAGTTTATCAAGGCACAGCTTTTCATATCTTTGGGGACACAATAAAATTCATGAAGGTATAGAATGTGGCAACACAGTTCAGTAACAGAGCATCCTGACTGTTTTATACCATCTGCTCTCTCTGCCTTGCTTTGAAAATTGCAGAGTTTGAGACCTTGATCCTTACTTGAAAAGCTTTTTATTGTTCATGCCTTGGATTTCAAGAGGACTACTTCCATTGCTCCATGAGAACAAGTTTCCTTAGAAGAAAGCTTGTGTTTGGTGGGGATAAAATATTCTCCATATTTTTTGAATGTAGTACAACAAATGATTGGTCACAGATCTGCCTTCTGGTTAGTCTCAAAATTCATATTAATTTATTTACCCATGAAACAGTTAATCTCTGAAAAGAGATTGTGAAATGTATTATTTCTTCCTTGCAGTAGATTTTATAGCTGTTAGTGCAAACTCTGTGTGTGCCTGTGTGCATACCTGTGTGTATATTTCTCAGCAAAGATTTTGGTTATTGGACTGACTGTATTATCGTTCCAGATGCTGCAAGCAATTCCTACTCAATCAGTAGTACAGAGGGACTTTTTGGCTCCCCCTGTCTCCTACACCTCTTTGAAAATTCAGCCGAAGTTCTACTGCCTGTCAGGTTTGATAGACAATTATGGAAGTGTCCTGCATTGCTGGAAAAGATCTTGAATATGTTTACAAAGTTAGTCCAAGACAGGTGAGGTTGGAAGGCACCTCTGGAGATCATGTAGTCCAGCGCCCCTGCTCAGAACACAGTCAGCAGTTAGTTGAACGTCAGGTCCAGTTGGGTTTGAATATCTGCAGTGATGGAGTCTTTTAGCATCCTGTTCCAGTGTTCAGTCACCCTCAAAGTAAAGGCATTTTTATATTTATATTGAAATGGAATTTCATGTGTTCAGCTTGTGCACATTGTCTCTTGTCCTGTCACTGGACACCACAGAGAATAGTGTGGTTCCATCTTCTTTACTTTGCAGGTGTTTACAGAGGCTGGTAAGGTCTCCCTGAGCCTTCTCTTTTACAGGTTAAAAAATTCACAGCTCTCTTAGCCTCTTCTCATGTGACAGATGCTCCAGTCATTTTACCAGTCATCTTTTTTTATCCTTCACTGGACTCACTCCTGAATTTTTATCTCTCTTGTACTAGGGACCTCAGAACCAGAGCCATTACTCCAGATATGGAGTCACCAGTGCTGGACAGAGGGGAAATATTTACCTCCCTTAACCTGCTGGCAGCTCTCTTCCTGTTGCATCCCAAAGAGGCAGTTGGCCTGCTTTGCTACCAGGGTACATTTCTGCCTCATGGTCAACACGGAGACTAAGAACCCCTAGGTACTTTTCTGCTAAGTTGCTCCCCAAACAAGTGATCCCCAGTCAGTCTTGGGTCCAGGCTGTCCAGGTGCATGATATTGGTCTACACCAGGGAGAGGACTTCCCTTTTCCTGAAATTCGTGACATTCCTGTCAGCCCTTCTCCAGGTCGTCAGAAGTCCCTCTGGTTGTCAGCAAACAGTTCTAGTCTTGCAACCACTTTTCCCAGCTTAGTGTCAATTGTAAACTTGTGGATTGTCTACTGGGTCCCATTGTCTGGACCATTAATAATGTTACCTAAACCATACTGGTCCAGTATTGATCTGTGGGGATACCATTAGTGACTGGCCTCCAGGTGGACTTTGTGCCACTAACAACCCTTTGAGCTCATCAGTTCAGACAGTTCTGAAACTGATTTACTATCCATGTATCTAGTCCATTTTCCTTGCTCAACTAGTGGGCCATTCTGTTGTGTAAACGGCTGTCCAAGTTCTCAAACACTCCTAAAGCCCCGGATTAAGTGAAATGCAATATTTTATATAACCTCTTTGGTCAATGAGGTCAGCTAGATCATTTGATTGCTTACAAAAGTTCTGATCATACCGCTGTCATTCTATACTTAAAGGTTTTTCAATACTTTGAATTTTAGACAAGTCCACGTGTTCGGTGATAAAACTTAGCTCCTAAAAGTATTTAAAATCCCTTTTGAAATACAAAATTAGTTTAGTGGCATTTTTCTTCTGTTGTTTTTTTATTGTTCTTTGATTATTCTCCAGTGAATAAAACCCAAAAAGCCCTTGACAGGTTCACAGTTTGGATCAAATCTTTATGTGAAGAGCACCTCTCTATCATTGCTGCTGATGAACACCAAGCTTACTCAACATTTCTCTCTCCATCCTGTTGTTTGTTGGTCTTGAAATCCAAACTAACAAAGTGAATATATTAGGACATTCTTTCCTATCTTTTCATCTTGCCCTGTATGAAATTACTGGATTTTGTAAGTTGTCCTCATTTTCATCTTCATAATCTGATTGGTTTTGGACAATGATTTTGCATCATACTGTCCATATAGCCAAAAAATGTATCTCAATATTTATTTGGAATGTGTTTAAGTGTCTTCTTTCCTCTTTGCTGAATATTCACCTAAAACAGTGGAATCTACCATGATTTTACATAAATTATTTAACACCTTTATGTACAGTGTTTAAACTTGGTATAATTACATTCTCTGTTAGGTTCTCTGACTACTCTGACTTCAGTTTTACAGATGTAGACTTGACTTTCAATTAGGTCTCTGCAAATTGTCCTTCAATATGACTGGGAAATGGAAGGTGACATGCTCTTTGTCATGCTAACATGGATCTGATGTCATGGGGAGCATCATGGAGGAATTTTGGGCAATTTATATAATTTTGTGTAGTGCAGTTCAGCACTTTAGAAACCAGTCATTCAACAATGCATATGGAACTGAATCCTTGTCTGCCATTTCTGGTGTCCAGTGACTGATGAATAAAATTGAACAAGGACAAAGAAAAATACAAGGAAGTGTCTGAAAACTAAATTGTTTCCAAGGAATGCTCAGCAGGAGGTAGGGAGATCCACAAAATAATTTTTCTTCACTTCTTTATTTACCAGCTCTACTTTACCATACTTCCTGTCTTTTTATAAGCTAGTAGTACTAATAATCATTCCTGACATTAAATTGACTTATGGCTCTGCTGTGCCTGATTAAAGCTTCATAAGTTGTTGGATTTTGTTTTGACTAATTTCATGTAAGTTATTAATTAAAAAATGAAGAACATTAGATTTACTTTAAGCACAAGTATTGTGACCATTATTTTGCCAGTATCCTGTCTTTTTGTTGATGAACTACAGGGAGATTGTTCAAAATTGAAACAATGCTAATTATGTTTAATAAATTATATTTTTTTGTGTGTGACACAGCTAACATGTATAGTGGCCCCACTAACTGTTGACTTATAGATGCCGGAATGGTTTAGTTCAACAGTGTGGTCCTAAAAGTCTTGACAACAAACACCATATACTCTGTACTTGTGAACAGTACTGTTTAAGACATACACCTTTTATGCTTTCCAGGGAAAATGCTGTTAGGTATAGGAATCTGGCACTTGTGACTAGCAATGCCATTCTAAATGGTGGTGGCTTCTCTATGAATCAGGCAAGAGTTTCAGTAGCTTTCAGTGTATGCTGTGTTGATTGCCATCATGACTTCATACATGAAGTCCTCCTAATGTGTGGGATTCTACTGACACACGTGGGGAGAAACCTAACACTGTATCTTGTGACATTCATATGGCATTTGAGATTTTTGCTGAATGAAAGGCTTTTAAAAATAAATTCGGTTCATAAGGTTGTTAAAGAAAAAGGAAGGGAATTTTAAATTAAATATTAAATCTTTCCTACGTTTATGCCACGTGAAGGTTAACAAAATTTGTTCCCATAAACAATAGAATGAGAGAATTCTTAGTTGCAATATGTTTACAGTAGGAGATAAATCCTGGTTTCAGGCTTCATTCTCAGTTGGCTTACTGATACAAATTTATGTCAGACGTTTGGGGTGGGAAGCTGTATATATTAAAGCACTGACCTTAACGAGACTCATGCAGCTAAAATCCTGCACTGTTCTTTTAAAATGTCAGGGGTTAATGTTATTTAAATGCAGTATTTGGTGGTTTAATTGAGTCATGCTTCGTTGTCTTTTACTGCACATTAATGCCAATAAAACACTGATTGTTGACAGAAAGTTCTCTTCACCAAAGTATACAGTGACATATCGTGCTGCTATAGAAAAAACAGTGTGCAGGACATAGTAGTCATACTCTGATGTAGTAGGAATCTACTGTCTAAATGGTGGCAACCTTCATTATACAGTGACAGGAAATGTGAACTGGGCTTGGTTTTGTTGTATGTTTTCAGACTGCTGCTTGAGATAGCTGGTTAGGCTTAATTGTTGGGTCTTTAGATAAATAAATTTATCTCAAGATTTTTTTTTTGTCAGATGTGTCACACAAGTAAGTAAACATACCTTGAAAAGTACAAAACCAATTCCATAATGCAGATTTATTATAGAAGTACTTTCTGATACCTTTTGTAATCTGGCCTTTAGACACACCAATGGCTTTTCATCTTGTCCTTGTCTAAGTTTGGATAAAGTAACTTCATGTTATTTCTCTGAAAACTTCTCTGTGTTAAGTCACCATGCCAGTCTAAAACACCCTAGAGGAAATAGAGGCTAGCTTGGCAAGTGAGATGTAGAAAATAGTGTAAATTGCGGACTCAAAAGCTTTCAAAGAGAAGGAATACAGGAAACCACCTACACTAGTGAACTTACAAGAGCTTGTGTGCACAGTGGGTGGGATATATTTTGTGTTGTGCTTTTGCACGGTAGAATAACTATTCCAAAGTAACTGCCCTCATATGGACAGCTGTTCTATACTTCCTTATTTTGGCTGGAGTAGTCTGCATGCTGTTTGTCTAGTCCCATTGGACTTTGTTATGCTTTTGGATTCTGAGCTTTCCAGGATTTTTCTCATGACTTCAGGGTGGTTTCTGGAAGTCATTAGAATTCTCTGTCTTGGAAATGAACTTGCAAATGCTTATGAGTTTTGACTTTTTATATACTTTTTTTTTCCTAGCCAATGTAATTTTTGAAGTTAATGTCAGCCAGCCTGGTTGAAGCCTGCAACTGCAAATGGACCTAGCTTGTGTGAACCTTGATGCATTTTGCGAAATTCCTAGTCCATATACTATCTTACTAGGTGGTGTTGTGACATCATGCTTGAGCTTCTAAGGGAATAACTAAGTTCTTGAATCTTGTGTGAGTAACAAATCACGGAGAATGATTTAGTGGAAAGTCATAATAAGCCAGAGTTCTTTAGAAGCAGACTTTTAAGCCCATTTAAGGACCTGCCTTTCAGTAAATATATTTAGCTTTCTCCCAGTGTCTGAGATATGATGAAAGTGTTTGGAACCAGGTTAGCTGCTTCACAGTAGGCATGACTGGTGACATTTGTAAATCTGTGTCTTCTTCCAAGATCTGCAATGAATCTGTTGTATCCTATTGAGAGCTGTACAGTTCATCAGGCAGCACCTATAGAGCTCTGAGCTGTGGAAACTCAGTTCTCTCTACCACTGGCTCAGGGGCAAAAAGTAGGTCCTTCCAGCATCCAGATACTCACAACTATGCTGCAAAAAGCACTGAGCAATACAGAGGTGTGAAGCCATAAGGAGACTTGCAGAACCTGCTGTTGCTCAAAGTCTAGTTGTCCATGCAATCCATTCATATATGAACATATGAGTTGGGTGTTGGCTTTTTGAACATGTTAATGTTCTATTTTATTTAATGTATTTTTGGCACTTTGTGGTGTATGGGCCATTGCACATATTGTGCACATTGTGCTGAACTTCTTATTTTTCCCAGAAACACTCATAGCAGTCAGGTAGAACCAACTATCTCTTGCTAAACACTTGAGCCTCTGTTAAAGTATAGTGTGTTAAATTATTAGCAAGAGAGAAGAGGAAACTCAATTATTAACAGTAAAGTGTGAAGAATATATTGTTTGGCATTGTAAATAACCCTCTTTTTAAAGGGGTGATCCAAATATTTCAATTTTAGGCTAACTACAAAGCGGTGCTAGTCATTTGGTCAAAAAGAAAGAAGAAAGGCATGTAAAGCTGACCAGTAGAAAAGTTATCTTAATATTTTCCTTATGGACACCCTAATTTAGGAAAATAATATATGACAGGAGAACAGCTAGAAGCAGCTTTAATTGTGAAGAACCAGAAAGAAAAGAAGACCTGTGAATCTCTGAGTAAGTCCAGAGGACATCAGGTAACTTGTAGTCTTATTCAGTGGCAAAAGGCTCTGATTATTTCTAAAGAACGGGCTTGTGATTTTATCAATAAATTAGGATTTGGACACCAAATGTTGGCCGTGGCTCCCTGTAAGGAAAAGAAAAAAAATCCCTTTATCTTTCATGTCGACAGCTAGGTGTAAAACCAAAATCAACCAACAAACAACCACCTCCCCCCCAAAAAAACCCAACAAAAACCCCCAACCTGACAAAAAATGAACAAATCAAAAAAATCCCAGCTTACCCATTGAGGTGTAATCCTTTTGTCCAGGAGTCTGATTGTAAATTCTCCTTAAGACAAAAGTTCTACACATTTTGCACCAGTAGTTTTAAAAAATGTTTTCATTTTCAGATAAAAAAGTTACCTGTCTACAAAGTCTCATAATTTTTATTGCTACTGTATTAATGT
>VXBX01007260.1:0-158268 GCA_013400415.1 Scytalopus superciliaris
CCAGCCATGATGATGATGAATGCAGTGCACACACACTGGGCACCAAAGGGCTGTGGGGTTAGAGGCAGACATCCTGGTTTCCTTGGACACTTGGCTTTGTGGTCAGGATTTGCCTTGTGCATAATCAATGTGTGCGCATGGAGACTGGGCTCTGTGGGGCTGTTGGAGCTGGTACAGCATCAAACACTTGAGAAAGAGCCTGGGATGCTCCTCCCTCGGAATGCAGACCCCTTCCATACTAGGATCCATGTGCAGTCATGGACATGGTCACATGGCATCCAAGAACCCCAAACAGACCAGGAAACAGAAGCATGGAGGGCATCATGCCAGAATCCCTGGCCCCTCTCCCCACCAAGGCTCCCAGTCATGCCTCCCTGGCCTGAACTGGACAGGGCCCACTGTGTGCCTGCCAGCTGCCTCCCCCACTTTGCTGAGTGCTGCTGCCTCTGCTTCTTGGTGAGTCTCTTGCCACGTCCCTCAGCCATGGTCCCACACTGGGCTGTCACAAAGATGGGAAGGATATTTATGGATGCTGCGGATAGAGGAGAGAACAGCTCAGACAGGGAGGATCAGCAAAGGAAGGGACCCAAGCCTGGCTGTACCCCCTTTTAGCCCCACCCAGGTCACTGTGTGCTTAGCAGGGAGACCACAGCCTTCTCACTAACTCAGCAGCTCAGACCTGAGTGGTTGTTGCCCTTTGCACCCAGGGATTGTCCACTGCAGCCCTGCAAAACCAAATCAGTGCCTGGGTTGGGGAGAGCAGTCCTGCCTCTGCTGTCCTGGCACTTCTCCAGCACTTTCAGACACTTCCACTCTCCTGTAGCATTTGCAGGGCCGTGTACCTCGGGGTAAAGACTGGTGGAGGCAGCACAGGTGGCAGTCATCAAGACAGTGGCACATTCTCCACACCCATGCCATTGTGTCAGGACACCAACAGAGCCAGCTCCACTCCCTGCATGGGAAGGGAGCAGAGCCACGCTGCACATCTCTAACCCCTGACACTTATTCATCTCTCTGTCCCCTGCAGTACATCCTTTCCCAGGAGGAAGAGAGATGATGGGACTCAGGTGCCCTCTCCCAAGCCCAGTGTGCATCCCTGTCCCGCTCATCACGCTGTGGGAGGAGGATGAGGATGACCCAAGTATGATTCTGAACAGAGGTCCGGCGTCCTCCTGGCAAAGCACTGACCACTGTGGGTGAAGGGACAGAACTCCTGGGGGACTTTTCCCACCCAAATGGCCATGAGCAATGCTTCATCCATGTCTTTACCTTGGCAACAGCCCTGAATCCAAGGACCTTTAAACACTGGGATTTAAAAAGTCCGTTCCTATTGCCTTCCCATCCCCCAACCCTGAGCCCTCCACCCTGGCAATAAGAAAAAGCCCCAATTGTCCTGGGACAGGAGGAGTGTGCTGGGCTCATGAAGGTGGGACATCCCCCCACTGCACTTCCCACATCGCTGTGGCATCCCCCAGCAAAACTTGCATTTGATGCCCCAGCCTGAGCTGTCAGCAGTAATTCCCAGGGAACTCCAGTGAGCCACATGTAGTGATGCCTGTGGACAGCCCTTTAAACTGGCATCTGCTACATAAACATGCTGACAAGTTACTCACATCCATATAACAATTCACCAGGAGCAATCAGGGTGCTACATCACTGTAATTCCTTGTGCTGTGTCAGGGCTGGGACAGATTGCTCAGCTGCAAGGTTGAGGATCACAGGAACTATGTCTCACCTCCTCCGTGCCTCCTAGACAGCCTGACAGGTTCTTTTCGCTCTCTGGTGCCCTGGGGTTGTTCTGTTTCTATTGTGTCAGGACCCTTTTTCAGCAAGGTGCCTGCCCTGAGGAGCAAGTGGAGCGGTGCCTTCTCTGCTTGTCCAGCACTTGCTGTGGCTCACCAATATTCCCATCACTGCCTGACCTCCTACTAGGGGAGCAGTCATCAAGCTAGGATATTTCATGAGATGACACAGCTGGAGATCTCCCCCTAGTCCTTTCAGCATGGCCAAGTGGAGGGTGCTGTTCCCTTCCTTGTTATCACAGGCAGGTGTCTGGTTTCTTCTATCCATGCCAGGGAAAGGGCCAGTCCTTGGTGTCAGTTGTGATGAGCGATGACTGTGGGAACCACTGGCCAGCTGAGCAATCAGCACCTGATCAATACAGGTCAAGGCTGGGGAGGCTTGACATGCCTCTCCTCCTTGTCATTATCAGAAATGCTGTGTATTAATATCCTTTATATAAAAAAAATTAATCTTATAATTTTTCCTCATTGAAGGAGACAGTTTGGAATTGGAATTGAGACAAACACAAGCCAGGAGCACCAGCAGCAGAAGGGGAGAGTTTAAGAAAGGCCTTTTGGTAATATCCATCGTTCCCTTATCAGTGAGGATATTAAATGTATTGAAATGCTAAGCAGCTCTTTAACGGCTGTCTCTGATTTTCATTAAACAAGCAGGGGATGAGCAGGAGGGAAGAGGATGCAGCACTGTTCTCTGTCTAAGAAATTCTGATTGCTGGATATTAATGGCATTAATGTCCTTTTATCCAAGAGCGCTGGGGTTGCACTTGCCTTCTTGCCTGTTTTCTGTCTTGCTGAAGTGGAGCTAAGTCTCTGCTGCCTAAGGTGGGCACACAGTCACTATGGATCTGTTAGGGATCAGGGCTGTACAGAAGTGCAAAGCAAGAGTCTCCCAGGGACCACGAGTTTGGTACCAGCATTTTCTAGCCCCAGTATGTCCCTGCTGCCCAAAAGGAGGTGTAAGATCATGCCTTGGCAGGGCACTGGTCCTGAGAGGGATGAGGGATGGGGATGAGCAGTCAGAAGTTTAGCCCAGGTGAAATCACCACAACTGACCCAGGCCCAAGCTGGAAGCATCACCTGAGGGATGGTGAGGGATAGGCTATACTGCTAAAATATATATGGCAATAAATCCTGCTGATGCCTGGGCATCTCCAAGCATGGAGAAAAATGCTTCTGTACCCTGCCTGAAGGGAGTTCTGGGGAATACCTCTGACCCACCTCTGCACCCAGTGCTGTAATGACCTCAGGGACCACGGCTCAGCTTCCCAAACAGGGACACTGCTATGGGGAGTCTTGGAGGAAAGCAGCATAGCATTCAGTGCCACAGTTTAAGCCCCTAATGTGGCTGGGGCCAGACCAGGGCAAGCAATGATGCTTTGCTGGCTGAAGTAGCAGAGGTGCAACACAGTCAAGTCCAACCTGTTCAAAAAGACATTATGAAACAGAAACCATGAATCAGGTGCCAAAAAGGCACAAGAGCCACCAATATACCTCATCATTCTTAATATCTCCTCTTTGCCTTCCAGTTTCTAACTTGGCATGCACGTGGCTCTGTTCTGTACAGTCAGAGAGGCCAAAGCCTCTGCTGCTATAACCACAGGCCTCCAGGAGCTGAGGCTTGAAGGCACCTGAAAATAACATAATGCTGCCCATGGCATTTGTGAGAGACAGCAGCCATAAAGGAAGGCAGATGACCCTCATCAAATGTACATGCATTTGGAAAAGAAAGGGACACAGGAACAGTCCCAGAGCTGTCTATGGAAGAGCTGGTACAAACAAACTGAAATTAGCTGGAGCTAATAAAACAGGGGCTGCCACAAGCACAGACAGCATGGCAGGTATTTAACCCCAGTCTCCAGAGCCCAGTAGCTCCAATATTGCCAAAGGGAAAGGCTTTGTGGGCTAAACAGTCGGTTTGAAAGGCTCAGACTTTGGGAAAATACAGAGTCCTTGCAAGACAGCTGAGTCTGCAATCCAGATCACTACCCCTCACACATGGGACCCCAGCATCACCCTATTCTGGGACACTGCTCATGTGCCTTGGGCCCCATTTGTGCTTCTTTCCTCTCAGTTTATTCCACACTTATTTCTTCACTCCCCTCTGTCCTTGCCCTCTCCTTTCTTGTGGACAGTTTGTTCTGCTCTGTCTCTGGGGCTTTATCCCACATGGACAGATGAACAGCTTTGTGACTGCCAGATGGCTGTGGCACCTCCAATCCCTCCCTTGCCACCCACCACTGCCTCCTCTGTTCACATAGCCAGTCATCGCTTTCATAGAATTCCAGAATCCCAGAATGGTTTGGGTTGGGAGAGGCCTTAAAGCTCATCTTGTTCCACCCCACTGCCATGGCCAAGGACACCTTCCACTAGACCAGGTTGCTCAGATGTTGCTTTGCTCCCTGATAGATACCAGCTCAACTTCCCCGTGCCTGCACCATCAGGCATCTCCAGCAGCAACAAGACAAGTGCCAGCCAAGGCACCCAAAACCCCTGTCAGTTGTGCTATGGGATACAAATCCTCCACAAGATCAAATGGGACATGCTGATGGTTATTTCTTCTTGTGGTTTCTGAACCAAAATAATTAAGCCTATCTCTGGACACTGTCATGAAATGGAAAGTAGGACAACACACACCAGCCACCTCTAGAGTCTTGCAGCTTACCTGGGAAGTGTATTACAGTGAGAGTTAACGCCCTCTGCCATCCCCAGCCTCTGCCACTCCAAGCTAAAGAGTTCAGTTTGGCCCCAAACTGCTGGTGCTAAGGGCACGGACACAAGGTGGGCAGAAAACACCTCCAGCCCCATCTCAGGCATCTCTTGCACAGCCAACAGAATGTTCTGATGCTGCTGAAACTGTTGGCTTTGCTACAAGCACATTGTTTCTGCTAGAAGTGGAAATCTCAAAGAGACTTAATTACAGAGCTGGGTAGACCCACGCATAATCCTTTTGAAAGCTGACAATGAGACACTATCCAAAATTAATTCTGATGTTTTAAAAATAACCAAACAAAGCTGCATTTAAAATGGGTGAGTGATGAGGGAACAATGGTGAAACAAATGGGAACATCCACAGCCACTTCAGAGGCCAGAGAGGGTTCTCCTGTGCAGAGTGGAGGCACCAGTCAGGCAGGAGCTTCCAGTGATTCAGCACCCTGCAAATGGTACCTGGGCCCTGCTTACCTAGTCTATGCTTTCCCAGAGCTCTGCCTTTATCATCTGCCACTTTAGGGAATTAGGGAACAGACCACCAGCATGCAAAGGTGGGGCTGGCAATGGCAAAGGACAGTCCCAAGCCATGATCAGTTTCAGTTACACATCCCAGGATTCCCAGCTGCAGCTTCAAGTTTAATATTTGCTCTCTCTGATGAGAAAGTTCAGCTGTAGCAGGAACTGTGCTACCAGCTGGGCCTATCTGTTATCCAGCATAGGTCTCTGTGTGCACAGTGTGGAGCCTGCCTCGTGACCAGGAGCATTCCTTCATATGGGATGTTGAATGCTGGAATATTTAGGAAGAACTGAAACTATAAACCCAGGCCTGGCTATTACAGAAAGTTATAAACAACCTGGTTATCTTGGATAGCCTTGCAGAATTACAACTTGATTTCTTCAAAATCCACCCCTTCACCTTATTTCACTGAGATTTAGCTCCCTGTGGGATGTGAGGGGTCAGTGAAAAGCCTTTTGTCAGTTCAAGGGTCAGCACAAGATGAACAAACAAACTGAAATTTTGTACAGGGAATGTATTCAATTAATACCATCACAGGAAACAATTAACAGATTCACCTGGAAATTGTCTCAAATATAATGTAAGTTTTGATAGAAGGTGTCAAAGGGTCAGGGAAGACATGGTATGTATTTCACATGGAGAGGACTAAGGACTGGGAACTAGAAGTAGACAAAGCCCAGCCCTTGGCCAGGAGCTGAGGCATTGCTGCAGGAAGGACAGTGTGTGACCAGGCTGTCTCCACAGCTATAGGCAGAGGAGAAGCCACTTCTCTTACAGAACCTTGCTTGCTCACCATCAGCAGAAGGCTGTTGGCTGCTCCCAAAGGTCATGCAATGAGTCACAGCTGCATGGAGGAGCAAGAAGCTGTTTAACACAGTCCCTGTGCTTCAGAGAAGCCAAGGTTGGCAGCACACAGATCACCCTCAACTCTGGCTGCCAACCCACTGCTAAATCAGCTGTGATGCTGCTGGGTCATATCACAGCTCCAGATTTAGATATCAGCTTTGCCCCTGGATAGTGTTTAAGGGCTTGACCAAACTGTGCTGTGCTACTGCCTGCTCAGCTGAAGACAGTGGGATCAGCAACCAGGTCAGGAGCAAGGGGTCACATTACCAGATTCTGGCATCACTTTTCCCCATGCCACGTTTTCAAACATGATGAGATTTCCCTAAGCTGCAGCATGGGGGAAGTTTATTTCTTCTCAGATTTGAGGAATTTGGGCTTAATTGAAGTCAAGTGGCTTCAGATGGGAGTGTCATCAAACCACAGATATTGCAGGGCATGAGACAAGTGCCCAGGAATAGGCATAGACACTCCACAGTCATCTTGCTCGTTCTCTGACTGACAGCAAGCTGTCTCTAATTTTTAAATATATACAGGTTTTCCCATTCTGTCTCTGGAAACAGCCTCTCCATAAGGCAAAATAAACAGAGCCCCAAGCAGAGCTGATTTAATCACTCCGTCTTCCCTATAGTTGTTGTCCTCTCCATTACCCTGTCTCAAGAACACTGCAGCAAACCTCCTCACCTATTGCCAGCAACCCCTGAACAGGCCCTGTTGTGCTGTGTGAGGTCCCATGAGGCACCAGACACTGGCATGAGCCCACCCATATCTTTGGTCTGCCTGCAAGGCAAGATCCTGTCTCCAACTTGTGCATTTCAGCCCACCAAGGCATCACCCCAAGGCCCATATTTTCTTTCCAAACTGTCTTTGGAAATACTTCTCAACGGAATAGTAATTCTCCTAATTCAAACCATGTACTGGGGGCCTTGAGGTGCCTTAACTTAGGCAATAGGTTCCCTTTGAAGGCAGCTCTGCTGTCAGTTGCACTTCTGACTCTGTCATTCCCTGAGGGTCTCTCATCCCAATCTAGCCACTGAGATCTTTGCAGTAGACTCTGTGCCCCTTGTTCCTCTCATCTGGCTGTGCAGGAGGACATTCCCTAACATATTTCACTCCTTTCGTCCTCCAGTTACAGCACTCAGGTGCTGATGTTAGCAGAAGAAGGTTCTTATCTGGTCAGTGACACACTCAGATGATGTTCACACATAGCAGAGACAAGTCTCTTCACCACTCTCAGAGGTGTCTCCTTTTGTAGAGATACTTTCTGGTTTGCTTTCAAATATCTGTATTCAAAGTAAAGTAAGTTGCCTTGACCTAAAGATTTAAAGTCTGTTTGCCTTCTGCAGCAGTCCTTTCCTTTACTGCTTTGAAGAACTCATCTGAACTAATAGCATGGTCACTTTCTTCTTTATCCTGCCCATACATCTGCTGGTGCTTGCAGGCTCCTGCATTTGCTGCCTCTCCCAGTCATGGGCCCTTTTCTTTTGGTGCTTATCACAGCCTGTGCAGCATCCAGGTGCTGTGCCGGCTTCATCCCTGCTCTCAGATCTGCTCTCACCTCCACCACAGGTCAGTCTGGTGGTGTCAAGTGTTTTCAGCCATGTCTATGAAGGCTCTGTGCCGCTCACCCTTCAAAGTTGTCACTCTGGACAGGTTGACTTCTGCTGCCTGGCAAATTCTAATTGCTCTCCCCAGCGTTAGCTCTGCAACCAGACCTTGCTCACTGCCTCTGCCTCCCTCTAAGTTGCCTGTTCTCCAGCCACACATCAATCACCAGCTTTTCTGAGATTTCTCTTTCTTTCAGTCTTCTCTGATAAAACCATTTATTTTTTATGTTCCATTTTTTCCTATAGTGTTCCCACATGCCTCAGGTTTCTCTGCCACACTCTCATAATTAACTCCCTCAGCCTCAGTCAGCTGAAAGCTACCAGAGAAATCAAATGCTTCAGAACCAGCCGGTGTCAAAAATAAGGCCTTGACACCTGCCTTTTTACTGCAACCTACAACTTCCAGTGGCTGTGAGAAAGCTGCTCGAAGCTCTCTCCCCATGCCAGGGAAGTTCAGCTCCAAGGGAACTCCAGTATCCTCCCATGGACCAGACTGCACCCCAGCAGCTGGAGGAACATGTCAGGAGGAGAAACCAGGTGCCTTGGACTAGGAATCTGGGTTTCACCAGTCACTCTGTTTTTCTGGTGCCAAAATCCCATTAAAGATGTTGAATATAGAGCTGAGGTATGTCAGAGTGAAGTGTACCAGGCTCTAACCAGCCACGTAAAAATTGTATGTCTGTGTTTGTCTGGGAAGCTCAGTCTTGCACAGCACACCATCCATAGCATGAAAAAAGTTCCTCTACTCAGAAGAAAATGCTGCTGCTCCCAAAGTTATTAAATAAAATGACCGAATAAAGTGCACTGAAGATCAGGGAAGGGAACAGAGAGGACAAAACTGCCTTTGCACAGCAGATGGAGACCTTGGTCCTGTCCTCTCCTTTGCTGACAGGTTTACACCCCAAGTCTTGCCTTGCCTTAAAGCAGAGGCAGCAGATGTCCTGGCCAGGGTGGCCAGCTGTCTTAAAGACTGGAGTCCAGTCTGGCACCAGGGTTTCCCACAAATGGGACAATCTCCTCAGTGGACATGTTAGAGGATATAAACCTAAACCTAAGCAGGAACATTTCTTCTTTCTAAACCATTTAGTGAATATGGCTAAGACTTACACATCATCAAGGAAAAGGCTCAGAAATCAATGGGTGAAGTTAAGGACTGGGCCAGGGACTATTTGCATCACCCTGATGGATCCATTGTCCCTGTCTCCTTCCCTGCAGCATAGCTGAGGGCAGCATCTCCTCTGTTATCATCCTGGGGCAGCGGGAAGGCACTGCAGTAGGTGTTACTGTGCATGGGAAGAGCAACAGAGAGCAAACAGCTTTAGACTGGAGTCAGAATTGTGATGTCGAATCAGAATTAATGTCCCTGTAGCTCTGGGATTATCTTCAGTCTGTCCCGCTTCGGCACAAAGCTGTTGACTTTCCCACAAAGGCATTCCCTGCTCCAAGAGGTGGAGGGGAGCAAGGAGAGGGGCTGCTGGGGCTCTTTGGAGACACCTCTTCAGATTTTCAGATTTTCCAAGCTCCTGGGAAAGCAGAGAAGCACTCCCACAGCTCAAAGTGTTTCCAGAAACCCGAGGTCCCTGGTGAGCAGAGAAGGTGATGCTGGGAAGGGAGAGCAGCACACCAGCTGAGCTGCAGGCTGGCCTTGCTGAAGGTTTGCTCAGTCTGCCGAGTCGTGCCATGGGTGCTGAGCTCAGTTCACAGCACCCCCACGGACTCAGCAAGGTGCGGGGGTGGGCAGACAAGTGTTTCAAGCACTTCAGTGAGATGCCATGGACCCCCTTCGCCTGCAATGAGCTGTCAGACCTTCCCCAGACAGCCTTGTCAAAGGCAGTGGGCTCCTGTGCAGGCCAGGGCGGCAAAGCCCCTGGGGAAGGGCTGACGGACAGGAGCTGGTGGGGATGCAGGGGCAGAGGTCCCTCAGTCAGGGCCAGCGCTGTGCTGGGGCTGCGAGCCTGCCCTTCTGGCCCAAGGGCTGTGGAACACATGCCCAGGGCTGTCAGCAGCACATCAAGCTGCAGCATGGTCTGGGGCTGATGTTGGCAGCCACATCTGCACATTCCTGCATTCAGTGAAAAACAAGTTCCGTCTGGTGCTGCCGAGGGGATGAGGTGCCTGCACAGGGCACCAAAGATACTCTGAAACCTATCCATGGTGCAATGCCACCTGCACCTGCTTGTCCTCTTCTTGCCCTTTGCCTCCTTAGACACAGATGCTGAAGGTCCAGATCAGAGAAGAGGGTATCCACTGTGCTCTTTGCTGCTCCAACTAGCAAAGAAGAAGTTAAACTGGGTTTAAACTGAGAAGGGAAGGGGTAAATTAGGATACTGTGAAGAAATTCTTCCCTATGAGGGTGGTGAGACCCTGGCATGGGTTGCCTAGAGAAGCTGTGACTGCCCCATCCCTGGAATTGTCCAGGGCCAGGCTGAACAGGGCTTGGAGCAACCTGGTCTAGTGGAAAGTGTCCCTGCCCATGGCAGGGGGTGGGATGAGGTGAGCATTAAGATCCCTTCTAAACCAAACCATTCTGGGATTCTATGATAATTGCAAGTTATAATTTATTCATTACTGCTTAACCTGTTTACTCTGTCTTAGGCTGTTCCCCCTGAGCTGGAAGACAGGGCCAGGGAGAAGAATGATGCCCCCCTAATAAGGGGGGTAATAGTCAGCAAACTACACCACAGAGACACACATGAGTATGGGGCTGGATGGGATCCACTCGGGGGTCTTGGGGGAGCTGGCAGACATGTTCACTGAGCCACTCTCCCATTTTTTAAAAGTCCTGGCTCACGGGGGAGGTCCCAGCCATCACTAGTGGTGTTCCCCAGGGCTCAGTAGTGGGTCCAGTCCTGTCTAATATCTTTGTTAATGGTTTATATTAGGGGATTGAGTGCATCTTCAGTAAAGGTACAGACAACACCAAATTGGGCAAGAGTGTGGATGTGTCAGAGGGAAAGAAGGCCATGCAGAGGGATCATGACAGGCTGGATCAGTGGGTCAAGGCCAATTGCATGAGGTTCAACAAGGCCAAGTGCCACCTCCTGCACTGGGGTCACATCAACCCCATATAGTGCTGCAGGCATGAGGAAGAGTGTCTGGAAAGCTTCTGGGTGGAAAAGGACCTGGGGATGCTGGTTGACAGTGGCTAAACATCAGCCTAGGTGTGCCTAGGTACATAAGAAGGCCAATGGCACTTGTACTGTGCCTTGTGTGGCCACAGGACCAGGGCAGTGCCCATCCTCCTGTCCTGGGCACTGGTAGATACATCTTGAATCCTGGGGTCAGTTTTGGCCCCCTCACAGTAAGAAAAACTTTGAGGGGCTGGAGCATGTCCAGAGAAGAGGAGCACCAGGAGTGGCTGAAGGATCTGGAGGGCTCAGCCTGGAGAAAAGGAGGCTCAGAGGGAACCTTCTCACTCTCTGCAACTCCCTGACGGGAGGAGGGAGCTGAGGGCAGTTGGGCTCTGCTGCCCGGGAGAGGACAAGAAGAAATGGTCTCAAGTTGTGCCAGGAGAGGTTTAGGTTGTATATCAGGGAAACTTTCTTCCAAGAACATGTGGTCAGGCATTGGTACAGGCCACTCAGGGCAGTGGTGGAATTGCCATCCCTGGAATTGTTCGAAAAATGTTGATATGGCACTTGGGGACATGGTTTAATGGTGAACATGGTGGTGCTGGATTGATAGCTGGACTCAATGATCTTAAAGGTCTTTTCCAGTCTAAACAATTATATGATTCTAACTAGAAAACAAGGACCCAGCTGCCTCTTCTAAGTGGTCTCTCTTTTCCATCAACAATGTCCACTGCTAAGCAGAACTGGGCTGCAGGACCACTGCCCTCCTGCAGCCCAGGCATGGAGGGCTGATGAACCAGGGAAGAGCAAGGGAGTGTGGCTGGCCCAGGGGAGGGCTGTGCACTGCATCAGAAGGGTGCACAGGTGTGCATGTTCTTCCTCTTTTTTGTAAGCCCAGCTTATCAAAGCTGCTGCTGCTGCTTTGGGATTTCCAAACAGGGAAGGCTGACAGACCCTTCCCATCAGCAACATGATCAGTGACTGGCAAAGGGAAGGTCCTGAGCACCCGTGCCACAGCAGGAAGTCTGGTATTGATGCAGCTGACTGTTGCAACCAGAGCAGAGCCCAGCACCCCATCCAAAGCAGCACAGAACGAGAATCATAATTAGAATAGAACATAACAGGATGGAATCAGAACTAGAATATGATAGAATCAGAATAATAACTAAGAATAGAATAGAATAGAATAGAATAGAATAGAATAGAATAGAATAGAATAGAATAGAATAGAATAGAATAGAATAGAATATCCTGAGGTAGAAGAGATTTACAAGGATCATTGAAGTCTCCTGGCCCTTCACAGACAACCCTACCTCTCTCTCCATGAATAAGTAGCTGTCCCAGAGAGGTCATGCCTGGGGTCAGTGACAAGATTCCCTTCTACTCCTCCTCCTGACTCCTCATCTGTCCACCTTCAGGATGGCACTAGAGGGAGAAGAGGAGGGATGTCTGGATGCAGTGGAGCATCATGGGCAGGGCTGAGGGCACCTGCCTGTGCCTCTGCCCACAGCTTCGTGTGAAGCCACTGCAGTGGAGCCTGGCCTGCAGCAAACTGCACACAGCTGCTCTGCATTGCCAGGCCTCCCACTGGGCACCAATCTTCATCTCTTTGAAATCCACATTAAAATACATGAGCCACACTCTTTGGCCAGGGCTCCCAGCACTGGATAATTGCTTCTTAAGTGCTTTCTAAATGCAAACTGCATGTCATTCTTACCACCACTGTCACCTCCCCTGCACACAGCCTTTGATCTGCTGCATGTCATGACAATATTGCAATTACCCTGTCAGTGTCGGGAAGTGGAGGAACTCCCGGAAGGGAAGTACAGGGATGCGCTGGACCCTGGAATCCTCCCCTCCCTATCCATACAGATGAGGGGCTGGCAAGAGTCCTGCACACTGGCTAAGCCCCAGCCTGTTAGTGGATCCAGAAGAGCACTTGGAGGTCACCAGTGGGGAGCTCCAGCACGTATCTCCTCAGGTAAGGAGATGATAGCTGCAGGCTGTGGCTGGCAAATGCCTGGTGATGCAGTGGATCCCATTATGAAACTTCCTGGCTGTGTGCAACTTCCTGATTGTGTGCTCTCCTTCCTCTGCAAGGCATCTGCAAAGGCCACAGCCTTTAAAATTCAGACAGCTCCCTGCCTTTGTATCCTTTTTTCTGAGGCCCCTGAGCCTTAAGTGATGCTGTAGTGCAAAAATCATTCACTTCACCCCAAAACAGGCTTAGAATTACAGAGTCACCAGGTTTGGAAAAGCCCTCTAACACCATCAAGTCCAATCAATAACCCAGCACTGCCAGGTCCACCACTAACCCATGTCCCTAAGTACATCTACAGATTTTTTAACCCTTGTGGAGACTTTTTTCTGACTTTTTGTTTTGTGGAAAATGTTGAGGGAGAGAAAAAAAAAAATCAGAAAAGAAGCCAATGTCATTCTGGACAGATCCCAGGTGTTGATTTAAAGGCTCTGTTCCCAGACCTGTCAGCAAACTGAACTCTGATCCACCCACCTCATCCTGGGAGGACACAGCTCTGGAGGCAGCTTCCCCAGTCAGACTTCCCCACAGCTTGGGCCGTGTCCTCTGCCAGCATTGCTCCTGGATGCTGGGGGGCTGCTGTGGGGGGACCTGCCCTTCTGACCATCCACAGCCACCAGGCTCTGCTGTCCCCACCACAGAAAGGCCATGGCACTGGGAAGATGCTTTGGACAGAGGTGAGATGTGTGTGTGGCTAGCCGTCGCGAATGACGATGCTTTTTATGCCTGCGCGAATGGATTTATTACGTGGAGCTCAGCGTGCGCGGAACTGGCCCCACCCCCTTTAGCCCTGGGACGCTCCTAAGCCTTGGCCGGGGCAAGCCCGGACGAAGTTGGCAGAGCAAGACCCGCAGGACTCGAACCGGCGTCCTTCCGAGAAGGAGCACGGATCCAGGGGCGGCGGCTTTACCCACACGGCCACAGCCGCCGGCACAGAGGTGAGATAAGGCAGTGCTGTTTAGCAGAGTGTGGCTCAGAAAACCTTAGTGGATGCTGTGGGGATGCAGTGAGGAGGAGCAGCCCTGGAGTCTTTTCCTTCCCCATCTGCTTTGTCTGGCCCAAACAAGAATGGTGAGGCTGGGACACAGGTGGTCCCCAGCAGGGAACAGGGATTAGGATGGAAATGCTCTGGAAAGCACCTCCCGGTGGCAGCAGAGCCTTTTGGACTGTCATGCAAGCAGACCCAGGAAAACCACTCAAAATGATCTTAATGGAGCTGTGTAGGAACAAGGTGCACCACACCACTGTTCACAGCATCGCTGTACTGCCGTCACTGTCACTGGGCAGGTACAAGGGTACAGGGCTGTGAACTGGCTCCTCCACCAGCCTCATACTGGCTTCCAGTATGCCCAGTATGCTCTGTGTGCCCAGCAGAGCAGTGCTGCAGGGAGGGCACAGGGACCTGGCAGATCTCCTCTCTGCAGGGATAGGACAGAGCAACTCTTCATTCCATGGGATGCCCCAGGAGACACATTACTTTCTGACACTGGGGAAAGGGGACAGGAGGAATATAGAAAACATGGTATTAATACTTTCCATTCCCATTCACCCTGCATGGGTAACTCTTTTCTGACTGTTCCTAAATCCTACAGGGATCTTCTGGATATCAATTTCCACATCACACTCCCTCTGAGACTCTGTGCAATGTATCTCCACTGCAGCCGGCACCTCATCACCCACCACTGTTACTCTGGAGTACCCAACAGCATCTCAGGGAGTATTTTCCAATTTTTAGAGCACTGAGTGGCCAGGACTCAGCAGGGGACTGTCTTTGAGTTCACCTCAAATGGCACTCACTGCCTTGAGGTGCAACATGGGGAGATGGGAATGTGCAGCTGGGGTAGGGGCACTCCAATCACCATGGATGTGTCCAACTGTGTCTAGGTCACAGTCATTTCATTTGATGCCCAGTACTGTCTGAGAACTGCTGCATTTCATACCTGGCTGACTTGTCTTCAATGTGTCAGAGCCCTGTGGCCATCACGTGGCCTTTGTGCTATGAGCAACCACAGCCACAACCTACTTGGTGTGAAACCAGAGGAAAACACCACATTAGTAGCTGCTAGGCGTCTCTTCCATTTTGGGAAGCAGACAGAGTAGATCAGAGGTCCTGCCTTGCTCAATACTGGCAGGAAGGTGGAGGGACATGGAGGCATTGCAGGCAGAACCAGCAGAAAAATGCTGGTACTTTGTCCTCTGCTTCCTGCTGCCCTGGATCCCAGGGACAGATCACTTGAACCCTGTAGAAAGCTCTTTCCTGCATCCATTTGCAAGAAGGGCCTTTTCAGCTCCTCAGGCACCTCTTGCTTTGTTGAGGAAGGGTGGTGGATACATCTCCCCTGTCCCATTCATTATTCTCTCCATCTCCCCTGTTCTCTCTCATTCATCACTTCTGAAACTAAATAGCTTCTTTCTCCTCTCATGTGGAAATCATTCTCCACCCATTATCATTTTCATGATTTCACTTTCTGCTATATCCTCTGTGATGAGACACCAGGACACAGCAGTTCTCTGTGCATTTCTGGGTCCATGGAACATCTGCCTTCATGCTGGCTTGTCTTGTCTTAATGCATGTGGAAAAACTCGTTTCCTCCCTTTTAGTGGAGATACCATCCCCTGATGAGAGCTCACTGCTGCTGTTCCCAGGCCCTGTGTCGCCTGAGGGGCATTGGAAACACACTGTCTTGTTTCCAGCTTCAGATGATCCTCCTCTTAGCTGTTGCATTGCCCTCCTTAATTTCCTTCTTTTCATCCTCTCATGCACCACGTGTCTCTCCATGGTTCCTCACCAGTTTGCCCCTAGATACCAGGAGCATGGCACCACGGCACTCCCTTCAGAGGGGTACAGTGACTCAGAGGCATTTCCAGCTGTGGCTCATGCCTGGTGTGGTCCTGTCTCAGCCACCAGAGAATTGCCAGCATCAAGCTAACAGCACCTTTTCCAGGTCAGGCTCATGGTGCCTGGCTCAGCCTCTCCATGGCACCCAAGATCGGTGCTAGGACCTGTTTCTGCTGCAGGGCAGCACCTCTCCCACCTGGGATACAGCATCCAGCCTCCCCCAGGTACTGCTGAGCCTGGCCACTCACAGAGTCAGCTGCTTAAAGAGCTAAGCAAACTATTGGGCTGATACGTTCCTGATAAGGCTCTTTTTTATTCTACAAAACAATGTCACACTTCTTATCTGACACAAATCCACAGTATTGTTCCAGTAGCTCTCCAAAGCAGCAATTTAACCCTGGATATGTTGGTGTGAACTTGGGTAATTATAGCTGGAGTTGCCTCCAGCTCTGCAAGGGCTGTGGGTGTTACAGGTGCTCTATCTCAGCAAGGTGAGAGGGATTAGAGACATCATTCTCCCAGGAGATGGTAGCTCAGAACTGGAATATAAATCAGCCTCTTCTGCAGACTGATATGTCACTTTTCACATGACCCTCAGAGCATGGTACAGTGCTTTACACCAGTGTCCCCTGTGACTAACCAAGCCATTAGGAACTGCAAGCCGGGCTTTGGGGTCCACCAGTTCATGGTCAAATGGTTTTTGAGTGTGGTCTCCAGATGATGACCAGGTGTCACACCAAGCCTGAACAACACCACCAGTAGAGAAAGGTGGGGCTCAGGGTGGGTCCTCCTGCCCCTCCCCTACTCTCAGCAAAAATTCAAGACCGAAAGCACAGGTGAACCTTTTCCACCTTGTCCCTTTTTGGTAGAGCCAGGCCAGGTAAGGAAAGGTAATTGCTAGGATGCACTGTCCAATGCAGAGAAGAAGTACCAGCCTTGAGGACTGCCCAGGGAGACTCTGCCTTGCCTGAACACTTGCTGGGCTCAGAAAGCCTTTCTGAAGGTCAGACCTTGTAGTGGAGAGCATCTTGGCCCTTCATGGGAGATCAGTGAGCCTAATGCTTGCCCTGTTCCTCCACAAGGTGGGAAGAACTTTTATATTGCTTGTTCCCAACTGTCCACCAATGCCTGAGCCCACAGTGACCATGGGTCAGTACCTGGACTGGGCACAGAAGAGAAGGGGAACAGATTCACACCATGATTCTTGGGGTGAGCATAAGGGGCAGTGACAGCTGCAGTAACGCTGCCCCACTTGGGCCCCACCTTGGAACCGTGGGCAAGAGGCGTGGTGTGGGGCCACACTGACTCTGCCCACAGTTGCGTGGCCACCCAGGCACTGTCTGCTGGTAGGAACAGTGGGGGACGTGGCCAGGCTGGAGGAAAGGAAGGAACAACCATGGTGCCACAATGACATTTGCAGATTGATCCCTAGAGAGTTCTCAAATTCTGACAATTCCATAGTCACCATCTGGTGGCAGACCTTGCTGCTGGAGAAAAAACCCACTCATCCCCCAGGCTGTGGGAGAGAAACGAGAATTTCCCTGAGTCAGGGACAAAAGGATGTGCAAGGACCGGAGCATCAGCATGTGCAGAGGGCTGGGACAAATTTCAGATCTGATCTCTCCATGTCTAATGGAAAGAGGAGCCTCCCTGCACAGGCTGTTCCACTGCAGCAGGGACAGGCTCAGATGCATGCCGAGGGAGGCACACAGATGCCAGCATAATTAGCCACAAAATAGACTTTTCAGTATCACACAATGACAAAGGAAAATAAAAAGCCCTGCGTGCTGATAATTCCTCAGTGCGCCTTGGTGACAAGGAACTGGGACAGACCCGAGCTTCCACTGAGCCAGAGGAAAAGGTATTTTTAAAAAGCAGATTATCTGGTTAAACAGAGGGCAGGGGGCTGAGCTGGGAGATAATGGGGGTGTCTGTGACAGCTTTATTAGGAAGTGCCTAACGTCAAAGTGATTTCATGGAGGTTCTCAGAGTGGAGGCTGACTCTGGGAGCTGCATCCCCACCGGGGAGCCTTGGCAGCACTGTCACAGGGGCTTTGATGACAACTGACCCAGGCTCTGTGTGGCAGGGGACAATGGCAGCAGCAGGGATGCGCTGCAGGGGGTCACCACCTGCACATCCTCCTGGGGTACCACCTGAGGAGTGCAATGGGAGAGCACTGTATCTATCCATGAGTTGTCATCAGCAGGAGTAGCTAAGATGAAAGAGGGGAATGCTCAGAAACATGGGGCAGTGCCACTGCCTCCACTATTAAAACTGTCAGTCCCAGCCCAAAGACCTCCCAGGCTCAGCAGATGCAGAATGCACCCCTTCCTTGGCCTTGTGGCTGTTACCCAGAACACTCTCACTTGTCTTTTTGCAGGGTTTCCTCGCTGCTCCCATCTCGTTCCTTGCTGTGTCATCTTCTCACATCATGCAAAGACCCCAAAAAGCTGGCATGGCATCCATGCAATCAATCCCAGCCAAGGACAGTTCTCAAGGGTGGTCAGACACTGGACAGTCTCCCCAGGCCGGTGGCCACAGCCCCAAGGCTGACAGAGCTCAAGGAGAATGTTCTCAGGCACATGGATTGCTGGGGTGTCCTGTGCAGGGCCAGGAGGTGGACTTGCTGATCTTTCTGGGTCCCTTCCAGCTCAGAATACTACATGATTTTATGATTCTCATTGCATCTCCAGCACTTTCTGCATCCAGGGCAGAGAGATAAAACCTCCAGCTCTTGGAGTGCTCCTGCCCACCTTGGGAGCCCAGCATGTTGCACAGGAGCAACTTCTGGCATTGACCCCTGCAGTGCTGGACTCACAGAGATATGGGTGTAGACAGCTTCAGAGTGCCCGGGCAGTACACTGCTGGGATGGATGCATGGGATGGGGCACATCCAGTCTCTTCTGTCAGGGCAGGGACTTGGCATCAGGGTGTCATCAGTGTGCACTAGCAGGATGCTCACCACTAAAACCCCAAACTGGGATAATCCCATTCCCAGGGTCAACAAGCAATGAAAGGTACCAGAGAGCAACAAGGCTTTGCCAGCGTGACTCCTCTCCTAGGTCTCTGGAGCAGCTGTAATTGGGAACAGGGGCACTTCAATCAGTCTCTAATCCCAGATTTTACATGAGCTGAGCAGGTCCTGAGCAGTTTGCCTGGGGTTTACAGTGGGATTGACAGCTGCTCCCATGCTGCCTGGATGCCCCGGCCAGCCGGAGCAGACCTGAGTGGCTCCTGTCATCTGGGCCAGGGCTTTCCTGTGAGAGGAGGGCAAGCTCGGGTGCTGGGACTGGCCTTGAATGTCCCCAGCCATGGCTCTGCCCACAGGCATCAGATGGAGAATGTAAATCCGGGTCTCTGGAAACAAAAGGCTGTGGCGCCTCTGCCCCCAAAGCTGCCAGCTCAGCATGAGAGGACTCCCCAGGGCTCAGGGGAGCCAGCAATGAAACTGTGTCTGACAAAGGAAGCTAAAGATATAAGAAGCAGCATGAAATCACAGGTGACAACCATAACAGGGACAGCTCCAGACGTGAGAGGAGGAGCAGGAACTGTGCCGCATCCACCCAGGAGGCTCAGCCGCCTTTGTAGGGAGCAGTGCCTGCGGTGGTGACGTGGAGGACTGACACAGGAGGAGATGGAGACAGACCCTGAATTGGCCCCGCTGCTCGGTGATGCTCCGTCCTCTGTCTCACCAGCACAGGGACTGGGTGACGTCCCAGTCCTGTCTGTGACTCCAGCTGTTGGAGATTTCTGTCTAATGCTGCAACCCCAAATGAAACAGAAAAAGGTTCTTCATTCAGAGGGTGGTCGGGCACTGAACAGGCTCCTCAGGGCAGTGGTCACAGCACTAAGGCTGACAGAGCTCAAGAAGCATTTGGATGATACTCTCAGGCATGTAGTGTGACTCTTGGGGATGGGGCTAAAGGTTTGGACTGGATGATCCTTGTGGGTCCCTTCCAACTCAGCATATTCTGTGATTCTGTGAAATGTATTGAACACAAAGGGGATTGCAACACCCAGGGTGCAGGATGGCAGGGGGCCAGCTACTGAAAGATGAACCCAAAACATGCCTTGCCATCTTCCCCTGATGCAAGAGCTCACCTTGGCTGGGCTGCCAGCCTGGGCACCCAACTGGGGCAGAAAACAATTGCTACTTTCCCTGTGAAAGCATTTCTATGCCATTATCAGTTTAACCTAGACTTCCTGAGCCAGTGCACCATCTTGTCAAACCCCTGGAGCTGCTGAGCATGCTGCCTGTGTGGGCAGAGATGTTACTTGTGCTGGGATGCTGCCTGTGGTGGCAGGAAGGAAGGCTGCCCGGCCACACTCATAGCCTCCTCCCACCCCCAGCTCCACATTTCCCCTTTGTGTGCCTCTGCACAAGGGCACCAGAATTTAGCCACCCTCTTTCAACTTTTCCCTTCTCTCCTTTCCCCCCCTCTGTAACAAATCAGTGAAAAGAGGGAAGAGAAGAGGCTCCAATGACAGATGGAGTTGGCGTTATCATCTCTCTTAACTGTCACTGAGAAAATCACACGGCAGCCACTGAAATTCAAATTAGAGTTTTGCTGAAGCTGCTAAAACTCATCAAAAGATATCTTTGAAGTCCACTGGCAGGCTGGTCATTTCTTTTAAATTAGTCCCTGCTGAAAATGAAATTGCAGGGAGTTGGTGTATTAGCATATTGGAGTGCGAGAGGCAGCATAATGCTGTCTTTCCAGAGAGCAGAGGCAGTTTGCTCCCACATAAAGCCCACACTCAAACTGGGCTCTTACTGCATTAGTTTAAATGAACGAGCCATTTCAAAGCTCCCATTAAGGGGGCCAGTCTGGCGCTCCCAAGGATGGCAGCAAAGACAGGTCAGTTCTGTCTCCCTGGCTGTGCCCTTGGAGCCAATGGACTGGCCACAGCACCACAGCCTCGTTTAGCAGAGCCAGCTTGGTGATGAGCAGAGGGGCCCTCTCCAGTCCCAGTCCAGGGACCAGCCATTCCCAAAGGTGATATGATGTTCAGGACATGCAGCTCATCACAGCCCCACCAAAGCAGGGACAGTTCCCTCCCCAGGACTTTTATGTGCTGTGCTTTATTCAAGTACCTTCCAGACAAACTGGAGTCAGCATCCTGCTGTCCCAGAGGTAGCTGAACCCCAGGGAAGGGCCCTGGAGATCCCAAAACCATCCCTGGAAAGTTGCAGCAGTGTCAGCAGCAGCCCTGGACAGACCACCTCTGACCATTTGGCACTGAAAAACAGGGTCATTTCCAGCAGTGTCTTCTCCTCACCTGAACCTCCCAAAGATGTGTGTTGGATGTATTCATGGCCTTTGTGAGCCATGGAGCGTGGTGGCACTAAGGAAAGCCTCCTGAGACACCGGAAACCAGTGACTGGCCACAGTGGAGTGGTGACCAGTTGCCCCCAAGAACAGCTGCAGCATCTCCCATTAGTGGATATTTTCAACACAGAAAAAATTGGGCTGACACTGCTCCAGCTCAGTCCAACCAGGCATTTGTCCAGAAATATTGTCTCTTAGGGTGCATCTTCCAGGCTTTGCACTGAACGACCCTCTCCTCTCCTGGGAGAATGAGCACAACATTCCTCCTCTCCAGAAGGCAGCCAGACACTGCTCCCCTCTTTCCCCTGCCCCACAAGCAAGGATATCCAGTTTCTTCTGCTGAATCTCTAAGCAGAGGTTTCCCTGCCAGCCTGAATCCTTGAGCAGACAGCTGCTGTTGGATAGAGTTGTTTCTTTCATTTCTGAGCTGATGTGATGGGATTTAGAGTGGCGCTAGTCACACTCCCGCATCTTGACACAGAGAATGTCTTTGAGCCAAGAGCTATCAGCTACAGATCTCAGGGTTCTGACAGGGGTTGGGAATGGGTCAGAGGTGGGAAGTGTGGCCAATTCCCCACTGAACTGCAGGAGAAAGCAGAACAGGACTTGCCCCAGAACATGCAACCTGTGACATTTTCCTGGGCTAATGCAAACTGCACCAACCCACGTGGAGAGCTGAACTCCTGCCATTGCCAACACACGTGGCACAGGCTGAGCAGAGGTTTTTGCTGAGGGTTTTGTCAGAAAGGTCACAGTGCTCAGGGCTGAGTGTGTCCTCCAAATTGTTAGCTCTTTACTGTGATTTTCCCTGGATTTCTGACAAAGAGGCACAAGGAGGCACACATCCAATCTAGCAAATGCACCATCAGTGTGCATAGTGAGAAATTTTATTGCTACCACCTTGCTTAGTTTGTGGCATTTAACTGCATTTCTCAGCCTTGGTCAGGTGTAATACCAAAGTGTTGGATGGAGTGGGGATTCTCTGGAGCTCATGTGGCCTGTGCTATGTAGAGACCAGCACCACAACTTCTCAGGCAGGAGCAGCAAGCAGGACCAGTGCCAGGGTTACGAGCATGTGTTTCTGCCATGCAACCCCAGATCTCCTGTTTGGGAAGAGGCTTGAAGCAGCAACTGCAGTTTGCCAAGGGTTACCAGTCTCCAACTTGGAAGGAGAAGCAGTGCCCAGGCATCACTGGGCACATCCACCACCATTGTTTTTCATAATGTCATAGAATCATGTAATATCCTGAGCTGGAAGGGCCCCAGAAAGATCAGTAAGTCCAACTTCTGGCCCTGTGCAGACACTCCAACACTCCCCCCCCATCCCCAAGAGTGTTGTCCAAACCCTCCTGGAGCTCTGGCAGCCTTGGGGCCGTGCCCACTGCCCTGGAGAGCCTGGTCAGTGCCTAAACGCCCTCTGGGGGAAGAGCCTTTTCCTGAGATCCAGCCTAAACCTCCCAAGCTTTGGCAAGCAGGTGGCCAGTTGGTCTGCAACTGGTGGATCACATCCCCATCAAGAAAGGCACTGCCTCAGCTGTAAATTCAAACGTCTGATCCTTGTTTTCAAGGTCTCATTCGGTCTCCTTGCATTTCCCCAGAAATCCTTGTCACTTGGTTGCCAGCAGTCTGAGTGGGAAAGGAGTAGGATGGCCAGAAAGTCAATCCAGAAACAAAACTTCTTGCAACTCTGGGCTGTTATCTGCCATCTCTCTAAGATGATGCCAGAGGCTGCAACTGCTTTGCTTTTCCCTGGCAGCTCACCATCCCTCCACAGGCACCGGCAGTGCCAACTAGAGTGTGCCTGGGGTGACAGCAGCAGCATCCTGCCCAGCTGTGGCAGACACCTCCATCACTCACCCAAGCACCAAAACCACCAGGCATCAACACCAAAAGCTGCCGAGCTCCTTATTGCTGCCATTGGAATGTTCGGCTGAGATAGCGACTGCAGCAGGAGAGGAGGAGGCAGTGCAGGGCCTCTGTTCCCATATCAGACACATGAAGGATCACTCCTTTCATCTGCTCCATGTGATGAGAGGAGCAGCTGGTGCCTCCTCCCATCCATCCCTGCCCTGCTGCCTCCTGTCTTGGCAAACACAGCCCAGCCCAGCCATCCAGCCACGGTGTTAATTGAGGAGCAGAGAAGATAGCAGGGAAGGGCAGAGCCCAGAGTCAGCAGGGCACAGCCACCCTCATTAATTTCTAATTGTGAGTGCCACTTCCTTTTAGGGGGAAAGGCTTTAAATGTCACCATTTTCTGCTGTAACGGCCCAGAGGTGATGACACACCAAGCACTCCTGCTGTTGCAAGCCCAAGCCTGTGGAGGTTTCCAGCACATGGGCATTGCAAGAGCAGACAGGGTCCCACCAACCTGAGTGCCAGCTCCCCATATATACCCTTTCGCTGAGCCCAGGGAACCTTGTGTTCCACAGGAGACTCTTCTCAGGATATTTCCTCAGTGATTTGAAAAGTCCCTGAGTAGAACAGGATTGTTTTCATGTGGGATCACAGGGAGGAGTGGGCTGGAGGAGGGGAGCGGGAAATTCATGTCCCAGGCATGAACAAGTGTCAGTCCAGGGACCAGCATGATGGCGCAACATCCCACCAGGCTCTCTTCTGGAAGTGATTATGAGACTTCTCATTTACAGCTGCTTGTTTTACCAGAAAAGATCCTGTTGGTAAACTCAAAAAGCAGGAAATTTATGTAAAACCTCACTAGGAGACTGTATGAAGGTGATTTAATTAGTGCCATTTTCAAGATGAACCCATCCACTTGCCCCAGCACCCAGCAGTGTCCAAGGGTTCTGAGGAGAATCCCTTGTGTGCAACAGAGGGGACACAGGATGTCAATGTCCCGTTCCCAGCAGGAGTGACAACAAACTGGTTTTAACAGCCTTTGGGAGGCAGTGGAGGTTGCAGGTGATCTCTCACCTTGGGATCTTGCTTATTTCACCCTCACAGACCATGGGCCCAGTTGCTGCCCATTGCACTGGTGTTTGTGTCCTTGTTTTGCATGTTCACAGCCACAGCTGTCCTTCTGGAAGTCTTTCCCAACCAATTCCTCTGCTGTGGGCTGTTCCCAAGCAAGCCTGGGTTTGCAGGATGGATATGGAGGGAGAAGTCCAGGTCACAAGCTGTTTTCAGGGCAAGATCTGGTCTGTTTCCTATGCTGAAGGAAGAACTAATCTGAATTTCTGCAGGCTGGCAAGGATTTACCACCTGCTGCTCCAATGGGGCCTTCACACTCACACACACAACAACCCTTCAATGTCTTGCCCAAAGGAAGGATTTGTCAGAAAGGCAAACATAGTTTTGTAGTGTTCATGAATAGCTTTATCATCCATTTGGGTCTGGCATCAGCCTTAGTGTCTGCTGGTGAATAATCCAGGGTACACTGAGGCAGCTGGAGAGACAGAAATGGGGTGACTGCACCAGAAAAGCAGACAGATAATCAGGAAATCAAGATTTCTTCAGTGCTATCCAAGAATCACAGGGTTTGAAAAGGATCTTAAAGCTCATCTCTTCCCACCCCCTGCCATGGGCAGGGATACCTTCCACCAGACCAGGTTGCTCCAAACCTTGTCCAGCCTGGCCTTGGACACTTGCAGAGATGGGGCAGCCACAGCTTCTCTGGGCAACCTGTGCCAGGGCCTGCCCACCCTCACAGGGATGAATTTCTTCCCAATATCTATTCTAAATCTACCCTCCTTCATCTTAAGGCCATTATGAAAGAAAGGAGCCACATTCTCTAGAAGGATTAATAGTGGGAGTAGCTCAATCTGTGCTGGGCCTAAGGAATCACTCTCACCTCTCTCTGCTGGGGTCTGACATTTTATCTGCCCAGGGACAGTTGAGTCTGGTGTGATGGATGGCCAGGCAGGGAGCTCCCAGAGCTATGTGTCTCTTTGGTCTGAATCCCTGTAATGAAGTCTGACAGGATGGCTTAGATCTGCTCTCCTGTTCAGCATTATCTTAATGAGAGGGCAGATGAAAAAGAAAACTACATATGTCTTATTTTCCCATTCAAGAGTTGAATAAACAACCCATGAAAGCAAGCAAGCAGAGTTTGAAGAGGCTGGTGCAGAGCCTGATGCTGCATAGACAGGCTGGTGCAGCACATCCCATCTCTTCTCACCAGTCCTGCATCAGTGCTCTACTTCCAGAAGCAGAAATAACATCTACAAAAAGCAGGATCCCAGGAAACACTACAGTCCCCACATGCACAGGAAGGACTGTGAATGGGTTTTGCATCTCCAGGCAGGATCAGAAGAATCACCATTTACCTATTGAAGCACAGACCAACTCTAAAGAAAGATCCCGAGCTTCTCCAATTTGATGGTTTCCAATGAAGGGCCACTTCAGAAATCTGGAACCTCCTGAATCCTGTGTTTTTCCAAAGAGATATTTTTGCCTAAGTTAATTTTGAATGGCTTCAAGAAAAACAAATAAGCATTTTCTGTGGAAAAAAACCGCTAAACTGTTCAGTCCCAGTCACCCTTCTGCATCCTTGATCCCACTGAAGACACTATCAAATCAAGCAGACACTAAGCAACAAATCAACCAACCACACCTCTACCATGTGTGTCTATGCTGTGCTCACCAGATGTGCTTGCCAAGCATCTCCTCATCTCCTGAATCTCAGGACACAGCACCATCTTTGACTGCACTGCTGAGGGCTACCTCAGCCATCCTTGTGGTCTGGCTGTCTGGGGTAGGAATTGCCAAGTATGGCCATAAGCCCCAGCCCTGTCCCTGCTGCACCTACAAGTGATGGGGATTTTGGTGGCCCTTGATTCAGCCAATACCTGAGCAGACTTGCTAATGCTCATATGACACATCACTCATGCAGTGACAGGGCAAATCAATACAGTGGCTACTCCTTACCAATCTCTGGCAGGGAGTGACAGCTCTCTGAGCACTCCCTGCCAGGCTGGTAGGCAGCCTCTTGTCTGTGGGATGGATTAGGGATAGGGTGACAATGGGTGGCTCTTCCCCTGCCACTGCCACTCACACATCCACATAGCAGCTATGTTGCATAGAAGACAGGGTGGCTTGTGGGTGATGGGGATGAGGCAGTGGGACCACATCATATCCCATGCACACATGTACTTTACACTACATATGTGTAGCTCAGGGTTGTGCTGAAGACAGCATTGGCTTGCTCAGGGTCCTCCTCATCTCAAGGTTTCACAGGGCACCATTTGGGTCTCCAGACACAGCACAGTAAGACAACACACCACCCAAATTGTGCTGTGCCAATCCTGGGTACATGGTAAGGGCTCACAGCATGATGCCACCAGCACACGCCCAAGCAAGTCATGTGCAATCCCACTGTCAGCAGGAGGCTGATGTACACCAGGAAGCATACTCAGGGAAAAGTTTAGCTCAGTACGGTGGGTTTAAATTGGCTTAATCTATTGAGCTACAGGGCCAAAACCAACAAACCAAAGATAGAGAGAGATGCAGCCAGATGGGTCAGGCATTGCTGCCAGAAAGTCCAATGTCCATCCCATTGCCCTTTTTACAAGGTAGAATGGCCTTAAGAGGCAGGAGGGTAAATTTAAACTGGATGTTAGGAAGAAATCCTTCCCTGTGAGGGTGGTGAGACCCTGGCACAGGTTGCCCAGAGAAGCTCAAGGCCAGGTTGGACTGGGCTTGGAGCAAACTGATCTGGGGGAAGGTGTCCCTGCCCGTGGCAGGAGAGTGGAAGAGGAACCTTAAAGTCCCTTCCAACCCAAACCATTCCATGATGCTATGAATGTGCAATGAATCTAGGTAATTTCAGCACTCTGGCTGCACCCTGGTTCCTCCCATGGCCACTTGGGATGGTGATATCTCTGCACAGCACTTGCTCTTTGCCTGCATGGACGATGTGCATCTCTCCTGCCCCTGCATCAGGACTTGGTACCCAGATCTTCACCCAAACACCTGCCTGCCACAGAGCTGTGCTGGTCTGGGGACTGGCTTTTCCCTGTGACACATGGCCAGGGCGAGCAGCAGGGTCCCAAGGGACCATGCATGGCCAAGGGGAGCCCAAGACATGCAGTATCCTGCTGCTGCCCTGCCCCTGGGGCTTCTGCAGCCAAGATCCTTGAAGGGACCAGGGAAGAAAGGGAGAGGAAAGATTGCCCACTGTCACCACAGGTCCTGCTGGAGCAAAGGACCAAGGACTTGACACAGAGTCCACAGGGCTGGCAACGTACTCATCAGCCAGGGAAGTCCATCCCAGGAGAGCCCATCCCTGCTCAGGAACAGAAGCACCTCAGAGTCTCTTGTTGTCTGTGCACGGGAGGGAATGCTACAGCCCTGCAGAGCTGCCACTACCAAGCAGAGCTTGCCAGGACACAATGCAGAGCTGCACAGGGGAACCAGTGGTGCAGGGCCAAGGTGACTGGCGTGGTCAGGACAGCAGTGGGAGCTTGCACAGATGCTGTATTCACCTGTGCAGTGCTCCCAGGGCATATGTTGCTGCTCCCAGACAGAGCATTAGGAAGGTGCAGGCTCTGATCAAGTAAAAGCCTTTTCCTCAGAGGGAGAGATGTGGACAGGATGGGGTGGAGGGTGAATCAAAGCCATGGGACCAGTTCTGGAGACTGGAAGAAATAGCTGCAGATGCTGAATTTTCGGACTGCATCTCAGTGAAAATCCCAAACCAACCAGTGCCAACATGTAACAGAAACACTATCCTGCCATTGCAGCTACTTGGTACAGGCAGGAACCAGCAGCAACAGCACCAAGAGGTGCCCAAGGCTAGCCCTGAGCAGGGCAGCCTGAGAAGAGGCTGAAAATAGTGCCTGAGAGCCATTCTGTGGCTCTTGGCAATGATAAATTTGACATTGTTTAGTAAAGATCCCCAGCTCTTCTTGTGCTGAGGAAAGGCACAGGCCATCCCAGTGTTTGCAAAAGAGATCTGCAGCTGCAGACTTGCGGCAGCAGAGAGGTGCCAAGCAACAATATGGTTAGATGGGACAGGTAAACTGCACCTACATGCACCCCAGAGCAGCCAGAAACAAAATGTGTGCATTTTGATTAAATTGCAGAAAATAGTTTCAATGCAACTGAGTTCTCTTGCACAACTCAAGTCAGAAAAGACATCCTCATCTATATCCAGAGGATCCATGGCTGCAGGGAAAGAGCCCTTGGAGCTCATGATGCTGGATCTCAGCAGAAGCACAAGCAGAAAAGAGTGAGAGCAACATGTATTAATTAGATTAACTTCCTGCCAGAGCAGAAATCCCCTGAGGCAGCTGCTGTGCCACAGCTGGAGCAGGGAGCCTGCCCTAAGCAAGGCAGACTTTGCTGTCATGCAGCAGGTATCATTTGACCCTCACTAGCTGGGTACCGTGTCTCTCCCCATCATTTCAAAGAGACAAAGAAAGGACACTGTCTCTTCCCCCTGAAAGATAAATGCCTCCAGATTGTAGCCACTCGACAGGTCCACTGAAATTCATCAGTTCTGACTTGAAATGAAAGCTGTAATAAATCTTCCCATTGAATAGAAGATCAAAGGCAGATCATTAGAGCTCTTGGATTACCCAGTGAGTGCACTTCCATCAGCTGTTGTGCTGCTGGATCCCCTGTGTCCAGAACGACCCCTTTGACAGTGCAGCTTTGACTCTAAAGAAAAGGACGATTTCCCTCAGAGGTCTGGGCTGTGCCCCCTCCTCTGCCCATCTCTTCCCTGACTGCTCTCAGACAGCTCTATGTGGCTCATGGCCACATCTTTGGCAGCCTTGCTGGCACAAGCTGCTGCCCAGAATGGAGTGGGACATTGCTTCAACTCACAGACACAGCAGAAGAACTTGGTGTTGGCCCAGCCTCAGTGGAAGACCTTCCCCACATCACAAAGCTCCTGCATCTTCTTTCCAGAGAAGGAAAGTCCTCCCCAGGCTCTGGGAACTATCCCAGCTCAGATGTGCTCCTTTAATTAAAGACAGACCTCAAAGCTGCAAGGTAGACCCCTGCAACTTTTCAGTGGGACCTGGCGTCCATGTCACTCTTGGCTCTGGAGGAGTCCTCTATGACAATGTTGTACTGATTTTCCACTCTGATCTGTGGATCCACAGCAGGGATCAGTATCAATCTCTATCTCAGCCTCTCCAAGCGTATTTGCTGGCAGCACAAACATTTGTTGGCACGATCTTCATGGGGCTGCATGTCCCCCTTTCCCAAATCTTTGTGGGTTAACCCCTTCTCTCTGCTTGGACCATGAGATCCCAAACTCAGCCAGTCCCCTGGGCTTCCTCCTTGCCTCATTTCAACCTCAGTAGGCATGTCCACACATCCAAGTTGTCATCTGCTTGTGGGTGCAGGGGAAGGTTGTGCAGCAGGAGCATAAGGTAAAGGAGGCTTCAAACTGCAGGTGGTGACATCCTATCAGCCATACAGCTGCTGGTCCACCCTTCCTGGCTCCTTGGTCCTGCTGGGGAGGATCTTCTCCCAGCCTAATGCTGATCTGGTGAGACAGTTGTGCCCGAGCCAGCTGGAGGATGCTGGAGACCACATACATCAGGGTCATCCCTGATTCTCTAGATGGTTTAATTTCTCTAATAATGTAAAGCAAGCAGGTCTTTTCCAATGGCCTGGCCTGTGGATTGACAGATTTTCACCAGAACAAGCTGGCAAACATAATCTGATGTCCCTGTCCCAGCACAGCTGCGACCCAGCACTTTTCTCCACATGCAGCAGAGCTGAATCTGGGTTGCGGGCTGCCAGCCCAGCAGTGCTTGGAGAGCTGGGGACAGTACAGGGACCAGGCCCTGCAGAAGCCACACAGAAGGAGCTTTATCTCCGCGCAAAACATGTTGCATGTGACAGAGTGAATTTCATTCCTGGAGAGATTTTTTCCCCCCCTGAGACCAGGTTTGCTGAGCTTAGGTCTGAAATGAGGGACCATAATAAGTCCATTAGCTTCAGAGGAGTTATCCTGAGCACACAGTTTGACCTGTGATCCCTCATTTTACAAAGGGCTAAACACAGAGAGGATGTAGCAGTGGAAGTGACAGATTCTCTGCCATTTTGCACGGCTGTGATGTGAAAATCAGTGCTGGGGTGAAATCAGGGTTATGTGGGACTTATTTCACTGACTGAAACACATGGTCCTGGCAGTTGAGCTTCTCACATTGTAGCTGCTTTTCTGTAATACAGGATGGGGCATAAGGTGTCTTACACTGAAGGTGTCTAGGGACACTTAATATATGTGTTGGGGATCTCCCATGATGTGGGGAGTGTTGCAGTCAGGTGCCCTGTGATACATCTGACCACACAAGGTACCCCAGACCATGGGAAATCCTGAGGATGAAGGTGTTGATACAGAACATCCAGCACCCTGAGAACAGACACCTTGGGTGGATTTTTACTGGGTACCACCCTGGCTGGCTGCAGGGAAATATCTGCAGCTGGGCAGAAAGCAACCAAAAAGGTTCCAGGGCTGGGGCTCCGACAATGAAGAAACAAACCTGCAATTTATAGCTGAGCCCACAATTCTGGAAGCCCATCTCATGTCTTTTGAAGTGCAAACCAGCACGACATCACTCATTGCCCCGCTCACCCCGAGAGCAGCTCCAGCCCTCTGTCACCTCTAGCACAGGAGATTTCCCGGACCCCCGAGCAAAGTCCTCGCAGGACACTCACGCAGACGAAACTGCTGAGAAGGATCAAACGCAAACCACTCCCCAGGCTCCCCCCGCCTGCTCCAGCTGCCCGATAATCCCTCCGACTGAAAGGGAACCTGAGCCCTGTGTGGTTTCGTGCGCTGGGAAATGGAGCGGAGCTCCCGATCCCCCTTTGTGCTGGGATAATGGTGCCGGTGCTTCCCATCCCTGCTCCCCGCCGGCACCGACCGGCCGGGAGGATGAGCTCCGGAGCTGTCACCGCTCTGAGCCTCAATCCTGCATAAACTAAATTTTTTGTTTAAGGTAGTAGTTAAAAAAAAAAAAAAANGTCTTTGATCTTGAATAAAGCTTTTATCACAGCGCCTTCAGTCCCGGTGAGTGAAGGGGATTATCTTTCTGTTGCACAAAAGTTCACCTCCCAGTGCAGGTCACGGGAGGAAGATTTCACTGGAGTAGGGGGCGTTTTCTCCAGGGTATTCACCCCAAGTCCGGCAGACAGACGTTCCCAGAGAAAGCTTTTTGTGAGCTAACCTACTGCCTCAAATCCTTTCACATGCAAAGAGGGGAGAAATAAAAACCCTCCAAAAGAAAGAAGCGGGTGCAAACTTCTTTAGCAAGACAGACCTCAGCCCAGCATCCTGCTGGCTATCCTAACTTCCAGTGAACAGCCAGGACTCAGGGAAGTCCTTGAGGCTGTGTCCTGGCCCAAACTCAGCCTCCGTGCAGCCAGAGCAGGTGCTGGATTTAGCCTTGTGCAGGATCTGGTCTGGATCTAGCTGTGGGTGTCCCCATGATGCTGCTCCCCATAACAAGCAGGCTGGATCCATGAGGATCATCCCTTTCCCCACAATAAAGTAATGCAAAAGGTGTTTGCTGCTGCACCATGAGCAATGGATCTCATTACCTGTGCACTGGGCAGCCTCCCTGCCCTCACCTCCCTTGCCTGTGCATCAGGAAGGCAGTGCTAGATAACAGGATTTACCACCAGTGCCTGGAAACTGCTGCCTGTTCCCAGGATCTGGCAAAATCTGTGGCCAGGAGGCAGCATTACCAACATACTGTAACCTGCACAGGAGGGCAGGTACAGCAAGGCTGCCTCAGGTGCAGCACCCACTCTCTTGCAGCTGTGGGGAGCTGTGGGGAGCAGGGCACTGTTGGCTGCTTCTGTGGCTGCAGCCAGGCCTGAGGGGTGCAGGGGCAGAGGGCCAAGATCCCCCTCTCCCAGAATATTAATCAAAGTGACAAATACACTTTGACATCAATTATGTTGCTTTCTTGTTCGGCCAAAAAATAATTAACTTAAGTGAAGCAATTAGGTAAACTTATCAAGTGAGATTTGCAGTATCTTAAACAAACAACTAATTGGACTGGGAAGGAGTGGAGATAAAAGGGCATGGGATGACACTCCCAAAGTGGATCTGGGGGTCCCCAGAGCCTGAGCCTGTTGTTGGCACCTCTTCAAGGAGGAAATCCTGTGATGGGAATGTCTGGCATGAAATATCCTTCCTTCAGTCCATCCCTCTGAAACACCCTGCAGGTCACACCCCACCTTGTCTCAGAACACGGTCAAGAAGAAAAGACACTGCCCCAGGAGTCTGCTAAAAGCAGAGGTAAGAGATAGAGCAATTGATGGAGCCCCCCACTGTGTACAAGAGACTCAGACAAATAGGTCTCAGAGTGTTTGCTGATAATAGCAGGTGAGGCTGAGGATGAAGATGGACGCTCATTGATGCATTCCCTGCAGGGACAGCAAAGACACAAGTGACTGCGCCTCATTCCCAGCCTCCTTCACCGGAGCAGCAAGAGGAAGGGCTTGGATGGTCTGTTGAGACAGATGGTCACAGGGTAGTGTGTCCTGCAGAAAGGTGGGATGGTAGAGAGAAGATGGAGAGAAGTTCTGAGCTAAGAGCCCCCATGTCCCAGAAATGCTCCTGGAAGCCCCTCTGCTGTCAGGACCCATTACTTTATAAGAGACTTAAAACTCTACAAAAGCTGCCTTAAGAATAATGACAGAGGGTCAGCACAGCCATGCCAGGCACCAGCTTCCTGTCATGGGTGAGATGGATGGTGTCGCCTTGGCCAGCGTCACCCCCGTGGGCACTGGCACAGCCACGCCATGCTGGGGTGCGGGCACTGAAAGACCCTTTCAGATTATTTTCCCCACGGTGCATCCAGCCCGCTACCCTACCTTTCAAGCCAATTCACTGGTAAATTTCCAGATTTAATTTCTGGATTTCAGCAGAATCCACAGCACAAGCTGCTTTTAAAGGCTGCTAAGGTGTCAAATCAAAAGGCAGTACTATAAATCATTAATGCACCCCCATGTTGCAATGACGTTGGAATATTTTAATCAGTGAATAATGAAGTCAATACTCAGAAATCTCAGCTGTCATTAGAAGATCCATGTGCCTCCATGTGCCTAGCTGGAGAGGAAACATGGTAAGTGGACTGGATGTGCTCAGTGGAGGTGCAAGCAGGAGCACTGCAGGAGCAGTGGGACACAAGGGGATGGGTTTTGCAGCCTAGTTTTGTGACCAGCAGTGAGTCAGCTGCTCTGAGCAGCGTTATGGACTTTTTAAAAAGGACATAAAGTGATAGGACAAGGGGGAATAACTTTAAATGAAAGAGACCAGGTTTAGATCAGATACTAGGAAGAAATTCTTCCCTGTGAGGGTGGGCAGGCCCTGGCATGGGTTGTCCAGAAAAGCTGTGGCTGTCCCATGCCTGGAAGTGTTAAAGGCCAGGCTGGACAGGGCTTGGAGCAACCTGGTCTGGTGGAGGGTGTCCCTGCCTGTGGCAGGGGGTTGGACGTTGGGCTTTAAGATTCCTCCAACACAATCCACTCTGGGATTCCTATGATCGCTATAAGAAAGAAACTCAAGCTAACCTGCTATGTGGCTCCGAGCAGGAATAGCAGCAACCAGCGTGTCTACAGTTTGGATGAGCAATGTGTTTTCAAAGTTAATACTACCAGGCTGCTAGTCTTGGTACCTTGAGTTTCTCCATTCCCATTGAGGACAGACTGGAGCCAGTGCAGAGCAGGAAAGTCCTGCATCAAAGGCCAGACAACATCCTAGAGTTGGAGAAGCCCTGGAGACAGCAATGTGGAGAGGACCAGAAAGGGCAAATATGGAAGCTGGTGAACAGAAGGCAGAAGCGCAAACTTCAAACAGCTCTGTGAATGCTGGGATGTGCCTGCAAGGCAGCAAGAACTGCTGTATCCCTGGCACAGATGGAGCATGTGGCTTGGAGCTGCAGCAACCGAATGGGTGGGAGGATGGTCGACCCTAACAGGGAAAAGAAGACAGGCATCAAGCACTACTAAGTAACACCAGCTTCCTCAAAGAAAGGAAACTCCTGGAAGGACAGCACCAGGCTGGCAAACAGCCACAGCCAGCATGGAGGCTGAATACAGAAGTGCTGATATCTCTGCCTGCCCCCAATAGGATGTTCACAGTGATGCACTGCTCAGGTGTGTGGTCCACCACTTCTATAAACCTACCTTGTGGTGTCTTGCACTGTGACAACAAGCCTGAGACCTCAAAACTGCAATGCTGGCAGGATGGGAATCCCATCCAGCTGGATGTCTGGATACTTGTTGAAACTGCACGGTCAGATTAACACCACTGGGACAAGAGGGCAGTGTGATCCAGTATGGAGGAACCTGTCATTTGTTACCTCCAGAGCTGGGTCCAAATCATATTCACAGTAAGACAGACCTGGTGGGACCTGTGAAAGAGTTAAGAAACCCATTTTGTCATAAAGGTAGGAACAGTCATAACAATGCTCTCATAGGGCTATTGCACTGGGCACAGAGATGTCAAATGGTCACTTGAACCACAACAAACCTCCCTGGTTCTGCACAGAGCAGACCAAAGTACCACACACCCATCTTTCTGGATAAGCAGCATAACTGGGAGTCAGATATTCCACCCTCAGTAACCAGGTGAGACAAATTTCCTCCTCCATTCTCTCTTGACACTAGGATTGCACTGGAAGCCCAGACTGAAGGTATTTAGGTTTGGTCCATTTTTTCTCCTGCAGAAATATAGAAGCAGCACTTTTGAGTTTAGGGTTTTCTTAGGCTGGAGAGGAACTTTTTTCAAGGGCTTGTTGTGATATGACAAGGGGGAATGGCCTTAAGCTGAAGGAGGGTAGATTTAGATTGGATACTGGGAAGAAATACTTCCCTGTGAGGGTGGGCAGGCCCTGGCACAGGGTGCCCCGAGAAGCTGTGGCTGCCCCATCTCTGCAAGTGTCCAAGGCCAGGTTGGATGGGGCTTGGAGCAACCTGGGCTAGTGGAAGGTGTCCCTGCCCATGGCAGGGCGGTGGAATGAGATGAGCTTTAAGGTCCCTTCCAATCCAAACCATTCTACAGTGCTATGATAGTGCTCTCTGCTGCACTAGGGAAAGCCAGCCAAAGGCATGGACTCAGTCCTCAAGGGAAAAATGGAAGACATCCACCAAAAAAATTGCAATCACAGAGTCACAGAGTAAGTTGAAGTTGCATGGAAATTCTGAAGACCATCTAGTTCACCACAACCACCACTCAAATACTTGCTGGGCCTTTTTCTCCCAACATCACTGAGCCCTCAGAAATGTCACACTGGTGTAGCTGGTCAAGCTGCAGGGTGTAACAGCACAGAAGCCCAGCAGAACATACAGCTGGCATCCTCCTATGAGTGACATCAGCATCAACAGTACCTATCAGATATCACTTCTCTTTCCCCCTGTTTGAGGTTGTGATTTCGCAGCTGGAGCTTCCTGGGGCTGCTCCCCTGAACATGAGGGGCCACAAGCAAGTCCTGTCAGCTGATCCTTAAGTTCATTCCAGCCTGGACAATACTGTAGGCTTTGCAGTAGTGTAACAGGGTTTGGCTTTCCAACAGGGATGGCCAAAATATTTACTTTAAATCTGAGGAGATACAGTGTTCTGAAGGGATTTCTTTTTTCCTCAGGCTGCTGCAGAAGTGTTTGCGTGGGTGGCAGAGGATTTTCACCTTTGGTGCATGAGTCCTGTTGCCTCTGAAGACAGGACCCTGAGAGAGCTGGACCAGTATGGCAAATCCCATTTCCTCATTGATTTTCTTCAAGGATGCTCTGGAGGAAGCTGGGTGTATGTATTTGTGTGAGCAAGGGATATTAGAGACTCGTGCAGTGAGATTATAACTGACACCAAAGGTTGTTTTCTCCTAAACCCCTCTTTTAAGGTGTTAACAGTTTAAAAAAAAAAGAACTCTTTGTGCTGGAGATGTCTCAAGCTTCATCACAGACAAAAGGGTTTTGGGGGGGAAACTGAGCCAAAATCTCTGTGGATATGTACTGCATTATTTGAGCTTAGGAAAAAAAAAAAAAAGGCAGGGGGGAGGGGGAGGGCGGGGAGCACTCCCTGCTAATACTGTTTGTCATAATCCTCTTCTTCCATCATCCTGCCCAGCAACAGCCATTTCACTCTGCTACTCCTCTGAGATCAGGCAGCCTCGTGTGAGCACATCCCTGCCCTTCCCTTTCCCACTAGAGCCATCCAGAGCAGACCAGGTGAGTGGATCAGGGCACCTGTGCATGTGAAATGCCCTCTTAGACCATTCCTTGGGCAGGCAGCCGGAAGGTTCTGGGTCCCCAATATCACCTTCCTGTCGCCTCCAGAGGAGAGTGACCAGGCTGGTTCCCAGCTGAGCTCTAGCTCAGTGCCAACGGGGCCATTGGCGATGCCAGAACAAGGCAGGGGCACATGGTCTCAGCAGACATGCTTCTATGTGGCTGGGAGGGGAAACCTCATCCAGTCTGTCCAGCCCATGCAGTACAGAGTATACAGAGCATGGAGGAAAACTTGCCGTGTGAGCTCACTGAAGGTAAGGGAAGGACATGGCACAGCAGGCAGGGCCATAAGAAAACAGAGTAACCCACTGATGAGCAGAGACCAGCCCCAAACATATGAAAGCAGAGGATGGGGATGGCTCTCCACAGTGCAGGGAGGGTGACTACCTTCAGCCCTTATCATTGCCCCTGAATTAAACAGCTTCTGCAGGGGAAACTGCCAAACCCTTGTTTCGGTCTCCAGAGCACCAGCAGCATGGTTTCCCCCAGGGCATTAATGCCAGTGCAGGGGCTCAGAGACAGCAGAGGTGCTCTGGGGGTTAGGGATTACTGGAGATGCCAATGTCCAAGGCCTCAGGGTCCAGCCAGTGTTCTCAAGGGATGGACAGATCCTACAGCCCCTGCTGAAGCCCATCAGCAGCTTGGGACTCTGTTCATCCCCTGCAGCTCATTGATTCCAGCTGCTTTGCATCATTGCAGACAACAGTTTCCATGTTTAAACCAAAACCGGTTAGTGCCCCCACAAATTACAGGTCTGAGTAATCCCCTCAGCCCACTGGAAAGAGTTTGTTCCCAAGAGGAGACCTCTCCCTTTGAGCACTTGGTCTGAGCACCGCCCCAGGAATGAGCTTGTGACACAGAAAAAGGAAATTGCGTTTGATCTTTTTGGAAAGATGAGCTACCTGCCCCCTGAGGGAGAAGGGGAGCACTAGATTCCTGCCACAGCTACAGACTTTTGGGAAGGGAAAAGCAGCTGGGCAGGCTCAGAGACAGGAGCACAGTGTGCTGGGCTTGGCCCAGAGCTGTGCCCCATGTCCCTGCATGGAGCTGTGGCTGAGACAGGGAGGAGTGCAGGGACCCTGATCACCCCTTTGCTTCCCAGAGGCACTCTGAGATGCTCAAAATAATCTCTGGAGCATCTGCAATTCTCTGCCAAGTGCTGAATCATCCTCCTGCAATGTTTGCATTAGGAATGCAGGAGTGGTAGAGTCTATTGCAGTAAGAGTCGAGCAGGGGGGACAGGTACTGACACAGGAGCAACAAGGAGTAGCAGTAGGAATGTGCCCTCTGTGCTACCTGCTCTGCTGCAGTGCCAATGCTTGGCAGTCATCTGTGCCCATCCCAGAGAGATACAGGCAGGGAGGCTGGACACATGGCAGGGCTGAGAGATTGATTTCTTCATCATGAAATAAGTCACTGTGAACCCCCAAAGCAAGTCTGACCTGTTCTCATCCTTCACTAGAGCTGTAGGGGAGACCCAACCTCACCTGTGCAAAGCTCCTGGGATCCCAAATCAAATAACCTACCATGGGCTCCCATCAGCTGCAGCAGCTCCTGGCCAGCTGTACCACCAACAGTCTGAACCAGCCCATTGGGGGAACAATAATGCCTCACCTTTAAAACAGAAAAGCCCTCAGAACCATGGAGAAATGGATGAGTAAAAGTGGTTTATTTATTCAGATTTCCAATAAAACTTTGACAGAATCCTACACTGGAGGATTTGAAATCTTACAACATACCCTGGTTATGCACAAGAGAACCAGAACTTGTGTGTGTTTAATAGATCTACTGAGATGTAGCTGATAGCAAAGGATTATCTGGGTTAGCCAATGTGAGAGGCTGGAGGAAGCTGCAGAGGGAATTCACTGCTCACGGAGACCGGCTGTTGATAAATGGAAGGTCACACATGCTATAGAGATCATCCAACCTGCTCCTGTGCATCACCAAGCTCACTATTATCTATAACCCTGCTGGAGAAAGTTCTGCATGTCACTGAACAGCTCAATTACAACAGTTTTAAATACTAAGAGACAAAAGAAACAACTTCAGGTCTGAAGTGCAACATCCTAAACCACTGTGACATTACTACAGCATTAAGTACCAATTGGTGGGGCAGTTCTGCTCTAAACAGTGTCTCATGGAGCCTCTGAGCTGAAAAAAAAAACGCCACAGGTTGCGTAAAGAGAATAATCCCCATATTTGCAGGGTCCTTCCAGCTATTTCAGCCATCTTCCACCCAGCACAGAACCCTCACTGTGATTCCTGCAGAAGGTCAGAACTGGAAATATTTAGCTGCAATTGGAGACTTTCCAGATGTGCCTCACCATGTAGCATCTATGGAGAGCAGAGTCCTGCATGGGGCAGGCACAGGTCGAGATGTGCCACCTCCACAGGATGAGCTTTGGGGAAGAAAGTCTGGGTGTGGCAGAGGAGGTAAAGTGAGTAGAGGGTTGGGGTAAACCTGCAGGGAGACATAGTCTGGTAGAAGGACAGCAAAGCTGAGGACTGAGGGTGGCTGGTAAGGACTGGAAGTCAACTCTTCCCTATCAGAGTGCTGGCCAAAAAGACCAAGGCAACGGAGTAGGTGACATATGGCCTTGGCTTCCTTGGGCAGAGAAAGCCAGATTCACATGTGAGGGAAAGCCATCACCACACCCATTAGAAGGTCCAGCATAGCTGGAGAGGCATGGATTATCTCCCCAGGCAGCCTGAAACGTGAGACAGGGCTCTGCTCACCTTATGTCAACCAAGAGGAGGAGCGCAAACTCCACCTTCAGCAGGAAGCGTCCAGTGGCTGGAAGACCTGTGGGCAGAGATGGCTTTGCACAGCCCCAAGACAGATCTAATCTATCAGGATGGACCTATCTGCTGGCAAGTCTTCTGTGCTCAAAGCAAGGACATGCACACCAGATCCATCCAGGCCAGCCCTTCCATCTGCTGGAGGCTCTGGGGCCAGCAGGAGAAGGTCTGGGAAGCACAGAGAACACAAGCAACCAGTCTGCCCAGATGAGGTTACCCATATGCTGCAGGGCTCTAAGCATCCCTGATCCATGGGATGAAGGAATATCAGCCAACAAACTTGACCCTGAACTCCCTGGGAGCAAGACAGGAACTGACTGTTCATGTTAGGAGTGGAAAGGCCACAACGCTGGGCATCTCCGGGGTGTCCAAGGGAAATAAGGCCATTTGCGCTCAGTACAAATGGGCCTAACACTGACGCCCTTCAGCACTTTCCAGGATGTGGAGATGGCAGTGAATACCATCCCCAGGAACAGGGGAGGAAGCTGCTGCCAGGTCACTCCTCAGTCACAGTGAGCAGTGTGAGCTCCTTTGCTCTCCTGCTCTAAGGCAGATTTCCCACCTTGTAGCTCGTGCTGGTAGTTGTTTCCTGCACAGCCTTCAGTTTGTTTACTTGTCACACGCTCCTGTGGGTGAGCAGCTGGAGGCAATGACATCTCATTGCAGCAATGCTCGGAGCAGGGGCAACAGGAAATGCCTCCTGACTTCAGCCAAAAGCAGCTCCCACAGCCCCCAAATGTCACTCAGGGCTCCAAACACTTCCAGTTCTGACCAGCAGCCCTCAGACACTGTCACAGACTCTGACCAGTCCTCTCCTGTCCCCACACAGCCAACATGGCCTCTTCCCAGGCACACAGCCTGACATTCAGCAATGCACATAGCTCGACTGTGCCTGCATGCCAGGCAGTTCAGATCCCCACTGCTCTTTACTGCTCCTCCAGCCTCTGTCTCACCAGCAAGGGCTTTCTGTTTCCTTGCAGGTCACAGAAACAAGTGGCATGGTCTGACCCACAGGTGCTTTCCAGCCCCACTCCCATTGTAGATGAAAGCTCTATACCACAACTTACACAGCATCCATGTGGTCCAGTATTAAACAGACTAAGAACTACCCTTTATCAGGTTTATTTAAACATGATTAGAAATCCGGGTAGTTTTCCTGCTTAGAGTGATCATAAAGGGTGCAGGGAAGGCAAAGTGAGAGCTTCTGATTGTGTAGAAAGCTGACTGGAGACCTGATAAAAGGAATTACTGTGTTAACACAGGAAATCAGGAATTGTAGAGATTACTGCAAGGAGGCCCCATGCAGCTGATGCTCCTGGGGCTCAGGCACATGAGCTGATGCTAGGGAGGCAGCCAGGCACCCCACCAGCCTACCCATTGTCCTCCTTCTCTCCCCAACAACAGGCTTCAAGGAATGTTGAAACTCCCTCCATGCTCCTGCCACCTCCTTCCCTCACTTTTGGGCAAGCAGAAGCAACTTTGCACCTAATTACAAACAGGCTGGATTTAAAAATAATAAAAAATTCAACCCAAAAACAAAGCTCAGAGCATTGAATTTGCATCCACTGTGCTAAAATAACACCTTGGGGCTGTGAAATGACACTTTACATGGAACAGGTGAAGTGAGCGCTGCTCAAGGCCACTTATGTACACAGGTTACCCTCCCTTCTTCCAAAAGATCCCACAGCAACAGGACAGACACCAGGTCAGAATGGGAGTTGTGCAGAAAGCACACATTTCCTATTGGTCACAGGCTTAGTCCTGCACTCTAAACGGCACCAATTAATGCAAGGAGATTGTGCTGGTTTGGGCTGGGGTAGAGTCTTCATAGTGGCTGGTATGGGGCTATGTTTTGGATTTGTGCTGAACACAGGACTGGTAATATAGTGATGTTTTTGTTATTGCTGAGCAGGGCATACACAGAACCAAGGCCCTTTATGCTTTCGTAAGGCCGTGCTGGGGAGGGGGCTGGGGGTACATGGGAGGTTGGGAGGAGACATAGCCAGGACAGGTGACCCAAACTGACCAAAGGGATTTTCCAGAGCATATGACATCATGCTCAGTATATAAAGCTGGGGGGGAAGAAGGAGGAAGGGGGGGACGTTTGGAGTGATGGTGTTTGTCTTTCCAAGTCCTGCTACACAGGATGAGGCCTTGCTCTCCTGGGGCTGCTGAACACCTGCCTGCTCATGGGAAGTTGTGAATTAATTCTTTATTTTTCATTGCTTTTATGAGTGGCTTTTGTCTTCCTTATTAAACTGTCTTTATCTCAACTCACAAGTTTTCTCACTTTTACTGTTCCAATTCTCTCCCTGATCCTGCTGGTGGGAGATGAACAGCTGTGAGGGGCTTGGGGGCTGCTGGGGTGAAACCATGACAGGGATGTAAAAATCATAGAATCACCATAGAATCATAGGATGGTTTGGGTTGGAAGGGACCTTTAAGCTCATCTCGTTACCCCCTCTGCTATGGGCAGGAACACCTTCCACTAGCCCAGGTTGCTCCGAGCCCTGTCCAACCTGGCTTTCCAGCATCAGCCTGCCACTTGCAGAGATGGGGCAGCCACAGCTTCTCTGGGCAACCTATGCCAGGGCCTGCCCACCCTCACAGGGAAGAATTTCTTACCAATATCCTATCCAAATCAATCCTCTTCCAGTTTGAAGCCTTTTCACCTTGTCGTGTCATTCCACCACTACCTGATCTAAAGTCCTCTATGGGATGTCACTTCCCAGTTTGTTAGAGGCACTCTGGCATTTTTCCAAAAGCATGTGGCAGCTGCAATAGAACACAGTGAAGGGCAGGATGGTACCATGCTCCAGCCTGACCTGACAATAGCTTCTCTGCTTCCTTAGAGGATGGTACCAAGGTCAAGGAGGGCACAGGACCCAAAACCCAGTGGGCCACTCAGTACCTGGGAGAAGACTTGAAAAAGTAATTTTTTCAAGCCCAAGGAGTTTTCCTTCCAGTGGATTGCTTCACATGACACTCTGCAGATACATATTTCCTTCTCCATGTTTTATTTTTGCAAAGAAAGAAAGACTATGCAGCATAACAAGGAATCACCAGTGATCAGCATCTCCAGTGTGGTGCACCAGACCAGGATGTGTCCTGGCAAATGCATCTCCCTCCCAGGTAGAACATAGCTGTTGCTAATGGTGCAATTTGCTCTGCTGTGTCTATCTCATCTATCAAGAAGGAACTGGAATGGGAGGATGTGAGTTACTATATGGGAGATATTTGATGGGCTCTGTCAAGCTACAGAGCTCCCACTAGGTATGTGGTGCTGGCAGAACTCTGCTGAGGATACATCCACACCGGGTCTTGCTGGGCAGAAAAGCAGGAGAGATGGCCCCAGACAGAAGAGGTGAGCCTGAACCACCCCTGAAGTGGTATCTACACCATCCCTCTCCAGCTGTGACAACAGTCAGGAATCAGGGACCAAAGGGATCATGGCCAACAGCTCTGCCCTGGCTGAGTTGTCTCTGCCCTGTGAGATGGATAGAAAAAAGGCAAACTTTTCCACAAGCCCTGCTAAACCTTTACCCTCCCTCCACAGTTTTTCAGGAACAAAGGTAGGTCAGCTTTACCTTAGCTCTCCCTGCAGATATTGGCTCACACATGCAAAGCATCATCTGGACAGTCCATTCCCCACTCCAGAGCGCTCCTACAGCCTGTGCAGGATTTCCACAGCTCCCAGCTCCCATGGAGTCAGAAAAGGGGGAACAGTTCCAACTCCACCAGCCTGTGGGACAAAATCCACTACTTTCCTCCCAACACATCTGCTCTGAAACCATCAAGACATAGTTGCTTGTTCTGTCATTATCCCCATGCTCATCCCAAGTGCCATGCAGTGTCCAGGCAGGTATGAGATGGGCTCCAGCAGTTCCATCTCTGGCCCCTCTCCTCCTGGCTTTTTCACCTCTTCACCTCAATAACAAGTGCGTTTTACCCTCCCCACAGATGGCCAAGACCCAGCTGCAGGCTCTTTAAGCACTGATATCCAGGGTTTGCAGGTGACCTGTCCAGAGCTTGGAGTTCTCCTTCAGCTTGGCAGTGGCTCAAGATCTCTCCACGGCTGACAGCCCAGGAGTCAGAGAAGGTCTGGGAAGGTTCAGAGGAGCTTCCACAAAGGTGCAGTCACCTGGCCACTAGCACTAATCCTCAAGGCCTCGAGCACCATCTCCTGGTCACTCCTGGATTCAGTGGCAACTTAACCTCATGCTTCCTCCATGTCACCATCCCTGAAAAGCTTGGGGGGACAAACCATATGTGGAAGCCCTTCAAGACATGTGCAACACTTCAGCAGGGTCATATGCTTGCTGCCACAGACACACTAAATGCAATGAGCTCCCCCAAGCCCCTCGCCTGGGATCTCTGCTGCTCTCTTTTTCCTTCCAAGTTATAACAGGAACAAACTCTCTCACTGGCAGAGCCGCCTTGGCACACTCCTGTGTCACCATCTCTGCATGGTGACAGTGAGCAGCCAGCACAAGATGCTGCTGGAAAGCTCCAATCTGTTCACCTCCTGTGCTCCTGTGGCTCTGGGCAACAGGACACAACGGGTACTGCTCGCTGTGGGGTCCTGGGCTGTGAGATCCAGCAGCATAACCGCTCACTGTGTAAATATTGCAGTGGCAGAGTTCAATCTTCTGGCATGAGGGAAAGGAAGATAAATGCTACCAGTCCCCTCAGAGCCACAGGAACCCTGCATCTATCTAATTGCACTTCATAATGGATTCAGCAAACCATTAATTATCAGATTATATTTTAGAAAGCTGCAGATAAAAAAGCTTTATGAAATTTAGTCTTAAAGGGACCGGTGTGCTGCAATGAAGCTGTTGCATCATGCCAGTGCCAAAGAAGTAAACTTTACAGTGGGTACCTGAGTGTATTTTACAAAGCAGTGCCTTGTGTGCCAGGGTAACATTCATGTGCAGTCACAGCAGATATCCCACACTCAAACACCTTCATTAGTTCCAAGCCACTGACACCAGTAATGAGGGACCCTGGCAAGCAGGTACATCTTCCCTTTTTCAGCATGTCCCTAGTGAATTAAGAGGGTGGTGGGAGATCTTGTTTGTAGAGGATGAGGATGCCCAGACCTGCCTTGGACCCTCCTTCCTAACAGACAGCCACAGCAAACACATGGATGGGATCAGACATGTGCTGCACAAGGTGGCACCTAAACAGCACTGAAGTAACTTAGCCCAATTCCCAGTAAGTCCCTGCTGAGGAAAAGAGACCCAAAGGTCAGCTCTATGCTGGAGGAGGTCTCTAGCCACACAACAGTACAGGTGAGAGCAGAAGACACAAAGCAGCCCTTATACACCCTGCAGAGAAGATACTTGATTCAGTCACAAAAACCTCCATCCAAAATTCTCAGGACAGCTTTTTTTGGTTTCCCATACTCAAACCCCCCAGCTTTGTCCTGCACTAGTCCCATCCCCTCTGTTCACAGCAGCAGAGGATCACACCCAAATTCCATCTTTTCCTCTACTTTATTTCACATGAGTTGGGAGAGACAAGTGGTCCAGCTCACCTGAGCTGGGAGCTGCTGACTGCAGTGAGACTTTCCAGGCAGTGAATGTATACAAACCTCTCCTGTCCCTGGTCATGCTGTGCTTGCTGCCTGCCTGGGATTGCTTTCCCAAAGAAACCCCAAACCTCCCAGCTGGAACAGCATACTCAGCCCCTGAACAAGTCTAGTGGACACCATGTACCAGTCACAGTCACCTCCCACTGTCTCTCACTTGGTTTCTTTACAAATCAGAGCTACCTAGTCATCAGACAAGTACTCCATAGTCACTGCCACGTGCTCAGAGCCACTTTGGCTCACAGGGAATTCCGGCAACATTACAAAGATTTGGGAGCCAGTGAGCGGGGTGTCATTGAAAGGGATGATGTGCTCTGCTGCTGCTTGCTCTGATGTCTAAATCACCTCTGTGGGAGGAAGATGGTGTAAGAGTCAGACACGTACAGCACCACTTTCTCCAGTATCACTTTGCTGCCCACACCTTCCCCAGTCTCAGCTCAGGTAATAACATTTAGCTTCACACCACAGGCCTGCAATTATAAAAGGCATAAGACTAATGGGAAATGCCAAACCACACACACCAGTCATGCAAGAGAAGACAGGAGAGTAATTTAAATATTTTTCCCCACAAAATTGCTATAATTTAGCTCCACAAGCAGTCTTAGACAATAAACACTCTGTGATTATCCACTGGAGGAATGCCATCCCAGGGAATCTTGCACACTGGGCTCTCTCATCCAAGGAACTGTTCTCCATTGATGGCTGAGATTTTGAAGAGGAAAAGACAGAGTTCAAACCTAGCACCAGGCCTCCAACAAAACAGCTGTAATCTCATGGAGTGTCATTGGGATGCTAACAACCTCTGAGTAGCCAGGCACCTCTGCATACACTAACAATCCTCCTACTTGGTCCCTGAAAGCCACGACTGAGGTGCTTCTCCTCCACAAAGCCCTCCTCATGCCAGCGCACAAATTCCAGAGCACTGTGGTGGCTTGGGAGAAGACAACCTTGGGATGCCTGTGCCGAAGTGCCCCTCCAGCTCATCCTGGGAGGGGAAGAGCTCCTCGCAGAGCTCACAGGTGAAGGTGCTCTCTGTCTGCATGAAGTGCTGGCTGGTGACATGGCTCTTCAGGGCCCCTGGGGAGCGGAGTCGCACAAACAGCAGAACAGCTGTGAGCCTGGAGGAGAAGCACTGCCCTGAGCCTGGGCTGGGACAGTCAGGGCCAGCCCAAGGGAGCTGCAACAGCCAGGACACGCAGGGCTGAAACCACCAGGGACTGGCATGGGCCAGTGTCCCTTCTCATGACTGTTCCATCAGCTGTCAGGATGTTTTGGCTCCCTGCAGCACTTGGCATTCAGAAGCCAGGTAGGTGCATCTGCAGCTGCAGCTGTCCCTGCTCACAGGAATCCCTTCTTGTTCCCTCATACCATCCAGCATTTCTTCTTGATGGCCCAGCTTGCAGCTCCTGCTCCTGCTATTGCAAACTCATTACCCACTTCAGGAACTCTCTCCTCTCAAAGAGAGCTTGTCTAGGTCTTCTCTTCCTCACTCCCCAGACTGCTGTTGGCTGTCACCTCCAAAGTCTCCTGATCTTTGTTCTCTCCTGCTATCCTGCAAAGCCCCACCTTTCATAGTAGTCTGGTCTGCCAATTCACTGTGCTTTCACAACTCGCAAACTTGCCAAAGTGTTGAACAGGATGATATTTGCAGTGCCTTCCAACCCAAACCATTCTATGACTCAAAGGGTCCTTGATGTGGTGTCCCCAAGACCAGGTGCCTCTCTGATCTTTCTGGAGCTCAACTCCCTTTTACTCCAGTCTCTCACTAGCTCTGTGCCCAAACTTGGGGTTCAGTCTGATGTCTCCTCAGCTACACTTAGTTCTCTTCTCTATGGTAACAAGCAAAACCAGAACTCTACATGATTCCAGTGAGTCCAAAAGCTTAACAAACGTGTCCCAGCCTCACCAAAACCAGTGTTTTTCCAGTTCATTCATATTTTTGTGTTTTCTCACACTCTGTTTCCCTACCATCTCCCTCTTCTCTCTCCTGCTTACAGATCAGACATCACTGAGAAGAGCTGTTACCGCTCACAAAGTAATAGGAACAGCAGCAAAGGTGACAGACCTGAGTGCCTGCATTTCATGTGCACCTGCAGAAGAGCCAGCATGGGGAACAGCTCCTTGCATGACTTACACTCATGGAAATTCATATCTGAAAACAAAGCCACGAACCAAAAAATCTGCTATCAGGGTCTTCTATATGAGACCTTCTGAACCAGAGCTCTGTAATATTTCAGCACCATTACACATGTACGTAGGAATGAGGAGCATTCTTGCAGATGAGGCCAGGAGAGAGTGAGCTGCAGGATGCTGAGATGAGACTTGACAGAAGAGACTGCAACAGGACACAAGACTCTATGGTGATTTGCAGGTAAGTGGGACGTCCAGCCTTGTTGTATCAGTTATTACTGCATCAGTCTCTTCTCCCAGGTAGCAGGCAACAGCACAGGAGGAAATGGCCTCAAGTTGCACCAGGGGAAGATTAGATTGGATATTAGGGAAAATTTCTTCATGGAAAGCATAGTCTGGCACTGGAACAGGCTGCCCAGGGCAGTGGTGAGTCACCATCCCTGGAAGTGTTAAAAAAATGTGTGGATGTGGCACCTGGGGGCATAGTTTGGTGATGAACATGGCAGTGCTGGGTTAATGGTTGGACTCGATCTGAGGGCTTTTCCAACCTCTCTCTCCCAGCAATCACCACATCACTAATGATGGGTCACTACCTTTGTGATTGTCTTGATGTGCTTTTGGTGAGCAGCAGTGCTGGTGAAAGTCTTGACACAGGAGCTGCACTGCAGGGAGGAGAATTTGGAGGAGACAGTGATTCTGAGATGCAAAGACATCAGGACAGTGGATCTGGTTGTGATACCATAACTCTGACAACTTCTGCAATGACAAGGATCAAATCATGTTAGCAATCCAAAGCAGTTGGCTTTGAACTGAAAGAGAATAGGTTTAGATTGGATATTGGGAAGAAATTCTTCCCTGTGAGAATGGGCAGGTCTTGGCACAGGGTGCCCAGAGAAGCTGTAGCTGCCCCATCCCTGGAAGGCCAGGTTGGACAGGGCTTGGAGCAACCTGGGCTAGTGGGAGGTGTCCCTGCTCATGGCAGGGAGTGTAACGAGATGAGCTTCAAGGTTCCTTCCAACACAAACCTTTCTGTGATTCTATGATTCTGTTCCAGGGGCACCATAATGGCAAGAAACCATATAGAAAGCAACAGTAACAGGAATTACGCTCGGCAGGTATAAGACCTACTCCTCCTCCCACAGGACAAGCCCTAACACCTCACTCTGTTTCTCCCTTGTCCCTGAGGAGCTGGACATGCCTGAATCCCTGAACCTTGTTTCAGGTCTCCTTTTGGTGTGAATTCTTGTTCCCTCATAGCAATGTGCTCCTACACGCATTCCCTCCAAGGCATGCCACTTCCAACATGACTACTTTTATTTCTACACCTCCTGCCAGCTAGAAAATTGGGTAAACGAGATTTCTGAGGGTTCAGATGCGCAGACATGTAGTCCTTTTCAGTCACATCCCATTTCTCCCCAGGGACCTGCCTTTTCCCTACAGACTCTGCTTTCATTGCCCAGTTTTCCCCTCTACCAACCCCAAACTGGTGCACATGTCCTGGAGAGACACCTTGGTGCAGGAGCAGGCAACATCAACCATGGCATATGAGACCAACTCCTGGCTGCACCAGCTCACCTGGTAAGCCTTGTGGCAAATTCCACACGTAAAGGGCTTTCCCCAGATGTCACCACACCAGGAGCGATGGATTACTAAGGATTTTGCAGCAGGTAGGGCAGGGGTCGTATGCCTAGGAATGGACTTCATGGACATGTTTGCAGTGTTCCTGCAGGGTGGCAAAGCTCATCTGGCACTTCTTGCAGCTGTAGGGATTTTCAGTGTCTACCACCCAGAAACACAGCACAAACCACAGAGGGCAAAGAAATCAAGGGAAAAGAAGCATTAAGAGACAGTAAAAATTAAAAAAAAAAAGGAAGGAAATGTTTGTTAATTTCCGGGTGAAAACTAGAACTGCAGTTTGGGCTTTACATACAGGTGTTGCTGTTCCTGCTCACTGACAGCTTTTCATGGTAGGCTTCCAGCAGGCTGTTTGCTGGAAGCCACACCTGCCATTAATTTTGAGATAACCCTACTCATAGCATCAAACCACTAAAGTCTCACTTTTCTTGAGAGGGAACGTCCCACCATGAGACCCCCAGCCAGCCTGCAGACACCAGTGACATGCTGTCATGGGGCTGCCATGACACCACAGAAGCTGTGCCCCCAGGCTGCGCTGCCCACGCCAGGGAGGCAGATGGCCACACTCACTGTAGAGGGTCTGGAGGTGGACGGAGAGCCCATTGGCATGGGGAAAGCCTTTCCTACACTCCCAGCAGACGTAGGGCTTGTCCCTCCTGTGAGTGTGGATGTGGCAGGACAGCTTGATGAACTGGGTGAACATGGCACCACAGTACTGGCAGCTGTACATCTTCCCTGCAGGACACCCCAGTGAGAGCCTGCACCCAATAGCATAGCAGCTCTGTCTGGACTATGATTTCAGAGCGAGTGGGAAGAGACTGTGAACGGGCTTTCCTGGGGTAGCCAGAATATCTCAGTATAAGGTCCAAAACGTCCTGGATGTGCTGGAGAAAATCACACCTGGGAGGATTAAATTACTACAGACCTCCGGTATCCAGAGGTACTACACACTTTCAGGGGTACTGCATGCTGGTATGTCTCATGCTCAGAATGAATTGCCCAACTGCATCACACTTGTGGAACAGTGGTAAATACTACCAAGCATATTTATTACAACCCCAGCAACGCATCCTCTGTGCCCATGAGATGGAAGAACCCTGTCTCAGTCCCAGGAGCACACGGCGCTGTGCACAGGGGCAGGAGCAGCATAAAAAATGTGAAATTCAGCAACAGGGAGGGGCAGGAGAAAGTAGGATAACCAGAGGAAGGACACATACCATCTAGGTATGATGGGACAGAGAGGAGCTACTCAGGAGGAACACAAGGAAGATGGAGGAAGGGATGGACTGCACCTGGATAAGGGGTAGAGGTAAAGGCAGAACAGGAAGCTGCTTCACCTATGAAGGTGAAGGAGATCTGGGAGTAGCCTAATGCCCAGAAGTCCCTCAAGCGATGGGGAAGCATTCAGGAGGTAAAGGGTGGAACAGGGCACAAAGGGGTAGATGGAGCAAGCTGAACCCATGGCCGGACTCCTGTGGGGAAGTTCACCTTCAGCGTGCTTCTTCTGGGTGTGGTAGGCAAGGGCTAAGGCGTGCATGAAGGTCACCAGGCAATGCTTGCACATGAAGGGCTGGTACCCCCTGTGAAGCCACAGGTGGTTCTTCAGTGTGGAGTTGGCTGCGAACTTGGCCCCGCACTTCTGGCAGGAGATGGGCTTCTCATTGCAGTGTTCTGTCAGCTTGTGGTACAGTATCCCTGGGGAGATATTCCAGGGTGGCACTGGTGGAACCTGGTGCCAGCCCCACCTAACTCTGCTGCAGAGGCACCACTCCACCCTACCGCAGGTCCACCAGCCCACCAGTGACACCAGGGTCCAGCGGTGTCCTCCAGCCTGAAGGTCCACCAGGACACTGTGAACTGGCCCAGGGAGAACAAAGAGACTCAGCTTCTATTACTCATCCTGCTAAAGCAGACAGAAACTGGAACAGCTTGATTATTTTTGGAGGCTTTTAAGTTTGCTAGTAGCCCCACTTTTCCTTGATGAGCCATGTGGAAAACCAATTAGGGAAGAACTAATCAGAAAGTGGTTGTGCTCAGTGGGGCAGGAGAAATGAGCTGAGCTGGGTTTCTCACACATGGCACTCACAGAGCTGCAGGGAGATTTTGACTATCACTTTATTATATTGTCCAAACTTCTGCCTAAACAACCTGTTCCCATCAACCCTACCTGAGGCATGCGCAAACTCTCTTTCACAGATGTCACATGCTACAGGGAGCCACTTCTTCTTCTTCTTGGCCATTCCCACCACACTGCTGATGCTTCTCCAGCTCCTTGGTTGATTTGACCTCACAGCATTATTTACACTGGATCTGCTTTCCTCTGGCCACCTGACAGTGTTTCATGTGCACCTTCAGGTGGCAGTAGAAGGTCTTATCACAGGCTTTGCAGACAAAACTTCTTGGAAGAAACTTTGTCTTGGGATTCCTTTGCTTCTTTGGCACCAGCACCTCCTGCCTTGTCCTCATCTTTGTCCAGAGCTTCAACTTGGGATTCATCCTTGTCCAGAGCTTCCACTTGGGATTCACTGTTCACCTTCCACTTCCTGATCCCAGGTTTGTCACCACTTCCCTCAGTCAAGAGACCTATGGAAATAGCAATTTTGGTGGTGACCAGCAGGACTGGGTACCTGCCCCTCAGTCTCCCATCTCCCCATCTCCTGAATGCTCCTACACAGGCAGTTTTTCCTGCACAGTGGCAACAAACACAGATCAGACACACTGTTCCATCACAACGGTGGCTCATGGCTCTGCCCAAAAGTGGCTCTGGTCATGCATGGTAAGATACATAAAGAGTGATCCTTGAATTTCTCCACCACACAGCAGGGGCTGCATGAGATGCCAAGAGCCAGGGCCAGATTTTCCTAAGAGCTTGCTCCTCAAACTGTTGCTTCCAAGCATTTGCCTCCTGCTCAGACACAGGAAGTTACAGCTGTGCTTAAATGTTTGCAGACCTGAGCCTCAGGTATGATACTGTCTAAATCTGCCACTGAAAGTGGATATCCAGCCCTTAATTACAAGAAAACTCAGAAACACTTTGCAAAGACAAACTCTCTGAAAGGGAACAGATAATCTTGCTGTGACCCTTTTGAGTCTTCAGCTTGGGACCTTGAGGTATTTTAAATTGCTCATTACATTCATTTCTTACAAAGCCTAATGCTTTCCCTGTCCCTGTAACACCATCATCTCAAAAAGCACAAGCTGGAAAATTCACCCAGGACCTCAATCTACAGAAAAGATCCACAGGGAATGTACGTATGGAAGAAATCAAAATATAAACAGATACATTTGTCTTCTCTGCTATAATGAGAACCAGGGAACTGTGTGGCCATGGAAACCAGCACAGAGTTCTCCCTTTGCAAATGTACAGGAAATTCAGCCTGTGCTTGCAAAACTGCATCTCTGCCTTCTTCACTATGGGAAATGCTCAGCAGTGTCCCCACACATAGCACTACTGTCCCAGATTTCCAACTAGCTAGAGACTAGATGACATATTCCAAAAGATCTGGAAATCTTAAGATGCCAAGTGGTGACCCATAACCTGTGAACACATCAAGGGAGAACTCCCAGCAGACTGGAAGACTGGTTTCCAGATTGTTCTGCTCTCTCAAGGTCGCCTTGACCGGTAATCTCTAAAGTTTCTTCTTACATCTCTGCAACCAACACTGTCATTTTTCTGACCCAAGTGAAGAAGGATCTTTAAACATTCCAGATGATAAATGATTTTTTTTTAAACACAAGACCATAGAGAAGAAAAGCCTTTTCTTAATGTATTTCTGAGACTGGAAAGTGAGACCTATCTTGACAAACATGATCTCCCAAGAATCGACAGTACAGAGCCCTGGAAAGCAGATGGCTAGAGAGGTTATGGAACTTACTGGAAGAGCCAAACCCCATCCTTGCATGCACCAACTGCCAACAGTGACAGTGCTCCAACTACAGCAGAACCCCAAGGAGAAGCCAAGAGATTCCATGTTATACCTCCACCAAAGAAACCAACCCACTACTTTGATAGTGCTGAGTGTGGTTGGGAATGGATGCAGTTTCCTCTACAGGAATGCTCTGTGCCTCCTAAGTGCTTCAGCTCACTTAAATTATCAGACATTTTTGAGGGCTTTTTTGCAGTAGAGATGCAGAAAACTGTTGTTTTCAAGTGGAAATGCAGACTGTTCACATCTCCACATGACACATACGTTCTCAGAAATGTGAGTTCTCAATTTCAAGAGGAAGCGCACACCCCTGAGACATAAGGCCCACAGTTATCACTCATATCTCATGCCAAGAGCCACATGTCTCTTGGTCCATAAAGTCACCTGCAACATTTGGGGCTGGTAAGCAGTGGTGTCAGAGCTGAGGAGATTGGCCTCAAAATTAAGATATGGAGGTTCAGTGCAGAGATCTGCAGGATGCCAAAAAGGGGTTGGTACTTGGCAATCGTCCTCCAGACACTTCATCCAGAATAGATCTTTTTGCCAGGTAAATACCATTTTCCAGGGCTTTTGTTTTTTGATGTTGCTTGTTGCTTGATTTCATCTCAACCTTGGCTTGATGCCCTGCAAAGACACTCAGTGACAGCAATCTGCTCTCTTTGATACTGTTGCCAGAGGCAGGATCTGGCAGAGCCATGGCACCGTCTTCCCAGGCCCCTCTGGTCTGCACTGCAAGGTGCCCAGGAGCCTGTGTGGCCTTTACATGACCTGCAGGCCACCTGCTCCAGAGTCGTCAGAGCATCAGCCCTAGCACATCCCACAATCACACCGGGTCAGGGGGAGTAGAACAAGTGCTTGCATCATCAGAAGGAGACAGAATGAAGGGCAGATAAGATCATCTCTTCTCTGGAAATCAGAGCCATGACCAGGTGAAAATGCCAGCTGGATTGATGGCAGCTCTTGGTGGAGTTAGAAGAGAGGACTTACATCTGAACTAGGCATGAATACTGGACATTCAATGTAGAACATCGTTCAGGAGGCCAGTGAGGCAAGGAAGGGGAGCAGAGAATGTGCTGTCACCCTCCAAGCTCTACACCTAGAGCAGTCATTGAGATCCTGGATTTCTTCTTCCTGTACCCTACTCCCAGTCACCCAGTCCCACCTTCCACCCCAGCAACATTTCCTCACTGCTCAAGATGGCTGGCACGCCAACACACCCAGGGGGCAGAGGGTGACCTGTCCCCAGTGCATGGTGGACAGGCTTTGCCTATCCCTGCCAAGCACAGAGCAATGGTGAGTTTCAAAGCCACAAGGCTTGGGTTTATTCTTTAAGACTGCTGGCCCTGACCCAAATTTTCAGACAAAGTCATTAAACCTTCTATCCCTAAAAATATGAGACCTTAATAGCAACCTGCTTACTCTAACTCCCCAGCAATCTGCTGGCATTTCCATGCTGCCTGTCAGCTAAACAGATCTGGCATCATGGGGAAACTGGGATGAATTGAGCTGAACCAGTGCCTGTGCTCGGATAAAAACCACTCTGTGCACATCCTAGTGGACTCTGCAGCTCAAAGAACCTGGGTGCACTGGGAAACATGATGCCATGAAAATCTATTCGAGCAAACAGAATTAGCAAGTCACATTTGCATCCTTTTCAGGAGAATGAACACCTGCAGTTACCTTCCTAGCCCTCTGTTATCTCTGTCATTAGAGCATCAAATTCAGTTAAGCATTTTTCCTTCAAATGCAAAACCACAATTGGGTTCAGCTGGAAAGCCTCCCACAGCTCAGGGCAGGGCTCACACATGGTTACAGATCTGCATTTGTTCTGGAGTTCACCAAATTGCTCTCTGTAGGAGGGCTGTGCAGGCACATGGTGCTTCGTTTTGGTTTGGTCCTGAGGAACAGGCTACAGCTTGCCTTTGTTGGTTAAACCCTTCCCTCTTCTGTACAATCTTTTACTGTTATTGTTGTGTTTATTGCAAGTTCTTCAGTAAATTGTGACTCCAACTTGTAATCCTCTTAGTATTTTTTTTCCTCCATTATTGAAGGGGGTGGCAGTTTGAGTGGGCTTGGTCCTTCCACTGAGTTTTAAAACCAACACAGACCCTCACAGGGGAGCATTTGCTCTGTAAAGTGGATATGGAGCAAGGCCAAATTAAAGCATTCTAAGAAAATTAACTCAGAAAATAGTCTGAGACTACAAACTGCACCATCATGGTCATCTTTGCACAAGACGAGTGTGCTGTGTTATGACCTTTCTGCAATCTGTGAAAAATCCACACATACACGAAGAAAGTCAAGTGACTGTAATGTAAGTCCAAATTCATACAGACCCAACAGCACAGAAAGAGCCAACAAAACCCACAGCTTAAGAATAATAATTCTGAAAATTAATCCAATATAGATACAAATTACAGAACTAAGCTGTTTAAATGCCTCCAGAGCAAGGGCTGGGGTAAAAAAAATGCAAACACAGTTAAGGAACACGAGTATACGGTTACTTACGGGTTCTGCAACCCTTGTAACATATAGAAGTTTAACATAGTGCATGTCACCAGCAGGAGAAACACACTCCAGTGCCTGGAACAAGATACCACTCCTGCAAATCCTCCTGCAAGTATAAGCTCAACATCAGGGTGTGAGGCCACCAGGACACTTGGTCCACCACCAAACTGCCATCTATGACCATGTGTAAAAGCCCACTGAGAGGTGAAGCCTGTGTTTCTCTTACCCACAGGGTCCAGGTCCTGCATCACTGCCTGCAGGTCTGGGAAGGACTCGTGGGCACTGCACAGCAGCCGGCAGATCTTGATGGCCGGGACAGACTTCTCCTGGGCTGTGCTCAGAGCTGCTGTAAAGGAGGCCTCTGAACCTTCCTTCTGAGCAGAAATACTCAGCAGCTGGAGAAATAATAACACAGAGATTTTGGGCTGTGAAAGGTCAGGTTGGTCTGTGAGTGAGGGCACATCCTTCCTGATTCATCTCTAGTGCTGGGAACCTGCTTTGAGAAACCAGAAAAGAAATCCCTTTCCATACAGGTCTTTGCCCCTCCGCTGATATATGCGCATGAGTTGAGAGAACTTCAGGATTTAAAAAAGTTACAACATACTAAATTCTCAGATTTTTGGTTTAGTATTAACCCACTTAAAACCACCTTTGCATGGAAAAAGACGTTGCTCCTTGTTATAGCTTCAGAATGGTGGAATTTTCCTTCCCTTACCAACACCGAGTTCTTGGGATCCCACTCCCACTAACAGAGAGGTCGCTGCTCCTTTGGGATTCCATCTTCACTGCAGGGGGAGGCGGGGGTGAGAGTGGTTTGGGTTTGTCCTTTCCCCTGTGTGCTGGGTTTGGCCCTTGGTTCCCGGCCCCTGCTGGCAGCGGAGGCATCTCGGAGGGGGCTCTCGCCTCGGCCCGGCTCCTGTTCAGCCCCTGCAGCCCCAGCCCTGGGGGCCCCGAGCCGCAGGGACAGACAAGACAGATGGGCAGTGCTGCTGAGGGGCCGCCACACTCCCTGAGGGGGCCGCCACTCCCCGGCAGGGAAGGGGCTGCCCTCCAACAAAGGACAAGGAGAGAGCCTGCCCTGATGCAGGGAAAGGTCCCACCCCGTCCGTGTGCCCTGCCAGCCCCCCCCGAGCCCACCCTGGACTGCCCCAGGACCCCCCAGGCTCTGTTCCCCATTCTCGGGACCCCCTGGGATCCCCCGGGCTCTGTGCCCCATCCCCAGGAGCTTTGCCACCTGCTCTTCCTAATTAAAGTTTATTCTAAATTTAGAGATGTGTGATAGGTTTTGGGGTTTTTCCTCCTTCCCAGTCCACACAGACATCTTCGTTTTCCTCTAAACTAAGACATTCCTCAACACGTGGCAATATTACCAGCTCACCTCACTCATAAACCTGTGCTTCATCAGATCTCTTCATCACAACTCATATCTAATCTTAATCTGCCCTTTGTCACATTAAGGCCATTCCCCTTTGTCACTTGCAGAAAGTCACTCTTCAGCATTCCTGTAGGCTCTCATTTATATAAAACATCCAATAAAACATCTAACACACTTCAGCAGAGAGGCACTTCCAGCTTTGGATAGCTTTCAGTGCATATGAGGGCCTGTCCACCCTTAGACCCCAAACCATTGCCAGCTTCAAGACCATCCCCTAGTACCTCTTTTACTGCTTTTGTGAGCCCTCTCTCCCCCACAGTCAAGCCCTCCAAGTCCTCTCTCTGCTGGATGGCTTCTGAGATCAGCTTGCCATGCTGCTGTATGATCACAATGGCTGTGCTCTCACTGGTGGCCACTGAAGGTGAAAATCAAAAGTATTAAAAACAAAAACCCAAGGGAAACCTGAAGCTGAGCTGTTAACAGCAGGAGTGACTGCAGGGCTCAGAAAACAGTAAACTATAAAATCAAGCTTTGGTTGTACTAATTGCAGCACTGACACCCAACAGACCTTCCTTCTCAATACTTGTCCAATTCTGTGTGAGAATATCAGGTTTTCCAAAGCATGTTGCTGAAAGAGACAGTGACAAGGTCAAAAGGCAGGCATGATTCTCACAAGACGCAGGATTTCTTCTCTCCCTGTTATAGAGATTCCGACTTTTGCAGAGAACGGGCACTCCTAGGCATAATTTGCCTCATCCAAGGACAGCCACATGAAAATCATCTGGATGCACTGTGGGCCCATGGTGCTGCTTTCTCCAGGCTGAGCACAAAGGGGATGGAGGAGCTTGGATAGAAGCAGCTACACCTGGCCATAGGTGATCCCCAGTTCTGTGCCCACAGGGCCAGCACACACAGCCAGGCTCTGCACAGCCAAGCTCTCCTGCCCCACAGACCACTCATCTGAGCACTCCTCACACATGTGTGAGAATTTGAAAACAGTTTAGGGGGACAAGTACAGTTTAGGTTTTAAAGCAGGAAAACTGAAAGCCCGAGGCCAAGGCCCTGGGGAGGCCAGGGGAGTGGCTGCACACAGACCACTGATGAACCCCAGGGTCTCAGGCTGATGGACCTCCAGCTATTACCTCAGGATGGTGGCCAGGTCTCAAAGGTTTGTTCATTATAAAACCTGAATGCACAGAGTCACAAGCAAAGCAGCCATGTTTGCCAAACATAGTGCTTTTTCAACCGTGTTTCACTACAAACACAGGTGTTGAGACCCATTGGAAGAAAAGAGGTTACTGGCCAGGGAGAGGGTGAGGAGTTAGAAAGCAGCTGCTGCCAGCAGCAGGAGAATATCACGGAAATCATACAGGGACACCAAAGTCATTACCTGTTTGGAAGAAGAACTCTGCACCAGGTTGTTTACAGATCTCCTCCATAAACAGTTTCAGGGATGCAGGTTCCTGCACAGCCATCAGCAGCAGCCAAATGGCAGAAATGGATAAGGACTGCTGCTCCAGCACTGCCGACACAAGGGAGGCAAATCCACCAGCCTCCCACCTCACAGCTTGCTCCTTTGCCTTGGAGAGACCACAGCGAGGCCCTAACAGACCCCATCCCCCCACCTCCTGCATCTCACTTAGACACAGAATCACAAAACATTCTGAGTCAGAAGGACGCTACCAAGGCTCACCAAGAGCCAGCCTGCCCTTGCTCCCACCTGTGACAGACCTGGCTCACTGTGCAATTTAAGTGGTGACCACTTGGAAGTCCAGAACCTGAACATATCAGCCATTCCCTCAGCTCACTCTGAATCAAGCATCTCTCCTCAGAGCCCAGATCAGCCACTCTTAGTTCCTAACCTTCAGCTTCACATACATTACCTGCCTCACTCCCACTACAGGATACCAGGGACTCATTACAGAAGTCCCCCTTGGAGGACTGCCTCAAACCCAGTATGTCAGGTAGTAAAGCAAATCCTCAAGACTTGACAGGGATCCCAGATGGGGATTAAAGCTCAGTATCTACTTGCACACATGGAAGAGGCTGCTCACCTCTCTGTCCACAGGAGCCAGGCTCTGTACAGCAGAGATGCTCCACAGCAGCACCTGGGTGTCTGTTAGCAGCTCTACGAAGTTCTCTCCGTATTGTTGCAACACTTTGGCTCCACAGTTCTCTGGGCTCCATTTGCCTGAATTCAGTGAATGAAGAATGGAACAGCTTAGTTTGCAGTATCTTCCCAAAGGTACTTCAGAAGTAGGGGAGACAGAAAAAGCCCAGGCAGACAGTTCTCCCTGCACCACTAATGCCCAGGGCCTTATGCGCAGCACACCTGGATTCACCTTCAAGCAGAGGATGAACATGACAAATCAGAACTTCTCCAAAGCAAAGACAACACAGAATATCCTCTGTGCACATGTGCCTAACAGAAATGAATCTTTGGCACCCAGATGTCTCCTGAGTCTTAGTCCCCATCTGAGCTGAGAAGAAGAAAGTCTCAATTTTCAGACACATTCAGCAGATGAATATATGACCTTGTCTGTGAAGGCAATACCTCAAGATGTTCATCAACCTTTTCTGATGCCCTGGAATCACAAAGGCTCTGTTACTGACTCTTAATTGTAGCTTCATTGTAAGAGGTCTGTAAGTCAGAGTGTATAATCCACTACACCAAGAAGGAGCTCTGAAATGCCCTGTGTCGTTTCTCTCATGCCCTGGTATGACTATCAAACACATTAACATTTTACAAACACCCAGGTGGTCCAAGGTAATTGAGAACTTAGTGGGCTCACTTGCCCTTGGTGAAAATGTTAAGGGCACACAAACCAGACTTGCGGTTGCAGAGCAGTCATAGCACCTTCTTCTCTCCCTTACACCAAAAAACAAAACTTTAACTTCACACCTTTCTCCTTCCCTATGTAATTCCAAGCTGGACCTGCTGAAGTTTGCCTTGATGAATCAGAAAAATGATGACTCCAGAGTAACACCTCATCCCTTTAAGGACACCCATGTCAGGACACAATGGACTAAGTCAAGGAAGAGGAACAATGTTTAGTCAGAATAATGAAGAGACTTGGGCAAAATCTACTGTGTCCCGAAAGTAATCTAAGATTGTACTTGTCACCTGATTAGTTGATAAATAAAATTAATACCTGCCAAATAGATGAACCTGAAAAGGATTTTTTCACTGTCGAAGTTACTAAATTGAAGAACATGCACAGTCATAATTTTGTAGGAGAATAAAAAATCCTATAGTTCACCCAAGACATCTATGCATTAATTTTCTTTGTGTACTTCTGTCTTCTAATCATTCTGGTTCAGTACCAACCAGAACAATCCATCGTTGTCACAGCATTACCTGGGAGAAAAGCAGCTAAACATACACAGCTTAGGGACAAAAGATAAAGTCTCTGGGACCCAGAAGACACACAGTGCCGAGTAAGGAGAGAAAACTCTCCAGAATGAGGCAGGAGACAATGTCAGGCTGGGGGAATAATCAACAAAAATTCTGAGCTATTATGAAAAGCTCCCTGAACAAAGACTTCTTGGAGACTTAAATCTTGATCCCCAGCAAAGCAAAGGGAAATTCACAGATGAATTATTTCCCTCCTTCTCCCATTGGAATGTTTCTGATTTTATGACACAAGTTTGAGTTGTTATGAATGCACTCTCAGCTCTGCTGTCATGCCAAGGTGAGCTCCAGAGCCAGAGCATGCCCTGTGCCAGGTGCAGGACCTCCTCCTCTCCACTAGCAGGACAGCATGGTGACGCCAAAGGTGCCAGCGAATCCATCAGCTGATGGTAGAATCAAATCATTGCCGCCCTCTTCATTTATATGGTAAGAATTATTCGTGCTTCTGTTTGTTCAAGCTGCAATTTGAGGGATTCAGTTCTGTGTAATTAAGGAATGCTCCTCCTTGGAATGGGTATTACCATGAGATAATTAACCATGCTGGGAGTCTGGTGTTTCGAGAAAGCAATCATGCTTAACAAATGACAAAGCAAAGTGCCTGTTGGGTATGTTTGCTACAGAGGAAATTATCAGCATTATGAGCACAGTTTTGCTTTCTACTAAACACTCATTTACATTTCACTGCATGTTAATTTAGTTTTTAATTTTTATGTGGCTTTAGAATCTCTCAATGTGAATTGCTCAAGGTATGTCTAAACCCACCCAAACTTGGAAGGCTGTCCCACTAGGCAAAGATGGGGGTTCCTGAGTCCCTGAACCACCACAGGCAGGCAGCAAACAATAAAATCCCACTAAAATAAACAGGAAGAGGGGCCTGGCTATCCAATAGAATGATGTCTAACGGGGACACTAACTGTGGGATTCTCATCAGCACATTCTGCTCCACAAAAGAGACCTGCCTGGATTGAGGACAGGAGTACAGCCCAGATAAATTTCACCCCCATCTTCCCCAATCACAAGGAATTCCAGGTAAGAGACTGTCTGTGTTTAATGTCAAGACATCTACAACTTTGAGGGATTTTTAGCTATTTGCTTTGAAAGCCAGTCAGAACCATAAGTTAAAGTCACCAATGGAAGTTTAGTCCACCCATACTTTTACTATCAGAGGTATTTGCTGTTGCCACCAGGTTGTCCAGTAGAAGCTGGAGCCCAGGAAACGATGCTTTTACAGCCCCCAGAAGTTTGATCAAGCTTTCCACTTTCAGGGTTTTCTCTTCATTCACCTTCCTGAGCAGGTTGCCCATGACTTCCCTCTGAGAGCTGCTTTCAGAGCAATCCAAAAGTATCTGCAACAAAGAAACAGCCTGTCTGTGAGGGCTTCCTACAAACACTTGGATCTGAACTGAGAACAGCAAAACAGGAACAGTGTCACAGTGCTGCAATAAACCCATACTCACTGCTTCCACACTGGGAGGTGTTATGGGGTGCTACTTACAGGAATACCTGAACATGTCCAAGGTGGAACCAAGGTGCATCACCTTGAAGACCACCCTGGTGGGTTCTTCCACCAAGTCCAGCTCTTGGAAGTGGATGATAAGCAAAAAATATTTTTTTAAAGGGAACAAAAATAGACTTAAATACAGTGTTCAAACCAACATTTCATTTAATATTTTTAGTAATTATTTTTAACATTGACAGTCTCTTTTCCCTTGTCTCTCCAATGTTCCTGCTTGCCATCAAAAAATAGACGGACAGAAAAAAATACTCTCATTATTTAAATAATCATCTATTAGTTGATTTATTATTTATATGATGAGGACACATGAGACATATCTTACATGAAATGCAACTACTGTAGCTTGGAAAAGCTCTAGGACACCAGTAAAACACCTACAAGGGAGAGGCAGCTGACAAACACAGGTTGACCTCCTCTCCACCAATGCTGTGCCCCCGAGCAGAACCTCTGCAAGGCACCAGCTCAGTTCCATGCTGACAAAAACACTACACTGTACAGTGCCATCAGTAAAATTATTAAGATCTGTCCTAAAACTCGTTACCTTTTTGCTTCCTCTCCTGTTTGGAAAGCTCTTCCGCAGTCTCATTCCCCTGTTATTTTTCCTAATTTTCAGCTGAAATTTACTCATGGCCAGTGTATGCCAGTTTGTACATGTGCCAGCATTATCATTTAGCTTAAAAAGCCCTCTAAACTCTTTGAGGTATTTCCCCTGCCCTTCCTCTCCAATTTCACTATCAAAGCACAACCATATTCCCTCTCAGTCTTCATCTCCCCTGTCTAAATAAGGCAGCTCCTCCCATAAAACAGCTTCTCCACTTCCCTGATCTTCCCATTGCAGATCTGTCAAGTTCCAACATGAATTCACCGTTTTTTGAACCAGACTGGAACAGAAATTCCAGATTAGATTGTAATTCTTAGTTCTTGTTACTGCACCCAAGGCATGCCCTTCCCTTTATACGACCATGTCAGTCAATTCTCACTATGCAGTTCTCTAGTGTCCTGGTTTAAGCCCAGATGGAAATTAAGCCCCATGAAGCTGCTTTCTTCCCCCCACCACAGAGAGAGAAAAGATAGTGATCCTGAGTTAAGAACTATTTACTGGAAACAGCAATGAGATAAGAAAACAAACAGCAACAGTATTAGTAACAAAAGTATATGAAAAAGGGTGATTTGCATGTAAAAAATATTTGCTGACTGATCCAGCGCTGCACAACCTCTGAGACAAAGAACAAAACACCAGACAGACTATCCACACCCCTATTTTGCCCCCAAGCCTGAGATACTGAATAGGAGTAGCAGACAGACCGTCTGCTCGGGACCAGCATTACCCCACCACTCCATCCACTGCTCATTCCCCCAGAAAGGAAAAAGAAGGGAGAGAGAGTCCCTTCCCCACCCCCTGGCCATGAGGTAAGCCCGTATAAGAATAACCCAATATCTTGGCACACCCACATGGCTCCAGGCCCCACCCCCACAGCGACTGGGAAAAATTAACCCTGTTCTTGGCAAAAACTGGGACATCCAGCCATGGAATTCATAGAATCAAATAATTGTTTAGGTTGGAAAAGCCCTCTAAGATCATCAAGACCAACTGGCAAATAAGCACCATGACCATGTTCTCCGCTAACCCTGTCCTCAAGTGCCACATCCACATATCTTTTAAATCCCTCCAGGGATGATGACTCCACCACTGCTGCTCTGGGCAGACTGTGCCAGTGTTTGATAACCTTCCAGTGAAGAACTTTTCCTAATATCCAACCTGAATCTCCCCTGGCACAACCTGAGGCTGTTCCCTCTTGTTGCAGTAGTTAGGGCCAGGCGTTCGGAAGATATCGTGCTGTTATGGAAAGACAGGCCCCCTGACCCCAAGGAGCCAATAGCACAGAGTGTGTGATGTGAGCAGACGGAAATGACCTTGTAGACCTGCACTATATAATGCTGTGTTACGAGCCAATAAACGCCATTTTGCCGTCGATCATATTGATGTTTGCGAGCAGATGGACCAAGTGGCCTGGGGTTGGCCACCGTGCTGTTCCTGAGCAGGGCCTCCATGCCTGACCCAAAGGCTACACCCTCTCATCCTGTCCCTTGTCGCCTGGGAGCAGAGCCCAACCCTCTCCCCTTCCCCCCTCCTGGCAGGCAGTTGCAGAGCCAGAAGGTCCCCCCTGAGCCTCCTTTTCACCAAGCTGGGCCCCCCCAGCTCCATCAGCCGCCCCTCATCCGATTTGTCCTCCAGACCCTTCCCCCATTTCCATTGTACTTCTCTGGACACAGTCCAGCCCCACAATGTCTGTCTTGTCATGAGGGGCCAAAAACTGAACACAGTTTACTCTTCTCTCTCTTGAAGACCCTCCTCTATGTGGACAAAAGATCCCCATTGTGGTCACCATCAAGCTTTGTTAAGCATGCTTTGGTATTTTTGTGTAAATAACATCAGTGTTAATATTTAAGTGCCAAGAATCCTACTGGTGACCTTGTTCCAGCTTGTCAGTCCTGCCTTCAGCACAGCCTGTAGTTGTCTCCCAATAAACTACATATTTTTTAGTATCACTGTTTCCTTTAGTATAACAATTTCCTCACATGAAAATCAAATGCTTTGCTTTAGATCTAGATCAAGGCAGAAAAAAACCATTTTTAACTCATCAAATAAAGAACCCGGGTCAGGCAGCAATGATTTCATGAACACCCTTTGCTGCATTTTATCCCATTGTTTTTTGCTTACAAACTTGAGCTATATGTGCTCTTCAGCCTGTCCCAACACATTTCTCTGCACCCACAGGGCTCACTGCCTAGACCACTGATTTCTTCTCCCACACATTTCATCCTGGTCTTCAGCTGTAGAGACCCAACTTGGAGAACACAGTAATAAGCCTTGCTGTCACTCTCATGGCCACAGGTGTCAGCTCTTCCCGTCTGTTCACAGAATCATAGAATAGTTACGGTTGGAAGGGACCTCTGTAGATTATCCAGTCCAAGTGCCCTGCCAAGGAAGATTCACCTAGAGCAGATGACACTGGAACTTGTCCAGGTGGGTTTGGAATGCCTCCAGAGAGGAAGGCCCCATGCTGTCCCTGGGCAGTTGTTCCAGTGCTCTGCCACCCTCAGTGGAAAGTTCTTCCTCATGTTGAGGTGGAACTTTTTGTGTTTTAATTTATGGCTATTGTTCCTGGCCCTGTCTCTGGGCACCACTGAAGAGTCAGCACCATCCTCTTGGCACCTGCCTTTAAGATACTTATATGCATTAATGAGATCCCCTCTCAGTCTTCTCCAAATTAAACAGGCCCAGCTCCCTGAATCTCTCCTCATAAGAGAGATGCTCCAGACACCTCTGGCAGTTTGACTCTGGCCAAACACCAGATGTCCAGGGGCCCAAAACAGAAGCCCCCCTGTACCCCATGGTGAGGACCATGGTGAAACAAGCTGTCCCCTTTAAGCCCATGGAGGACCATCGGGGTGCAGAGACCCCCCTGCAGCCCATGGGGGAGCCCCTGCCAGAGCAGGAGGATGTAGGAAGGGGCTGTTACCCCATGGGAGGCCCAGGATGGAGTGGGGTCCCAACCCACGCTGGAGCAGGTACAGCTTATCCATAAGAGACTGCACCCCATGATGGAGTGACCCCCAGGACAGCAGAGGAGTTTCTGTCTCTCGTGGGAAGAGACCCCACGGGCAGGGGAGGACTCAGAGTTATGACCCCCCTGTAGCCCTGGTGACGGCCGTGGTGAGCCAAGCTGTGCCCTTGCAGCCCACAGAGAGACCCATGGACCAATTTTGGAAGAACTGCTGCCCAAAAAAGGTCTTAGACCTTTTACATTAGGAGCAGCTGGAAGCAACAACTGACAGCAAACCTCCCATTCCCTGTCCCCCTGCACTGTTGCGGGAGGAGGGAGAGCATGAAAAGACCAAGGGGTGGTTGGAAAAAGTGTTTCTAAGACTGTCTTATTTCTTACTTTAGTTCTTAGTTTGCTTGTTAGTAATAAATTTAAGTATTATCCTCATTCTGAGTCTGTTTGGCCTGTGAAGTTAATGAGACCACTGTCATTATCTCTACTCATAAATTCTTAGCTGGTTTTTTTTCCTTTGCCTGAAAGAGTCGGGGGGCCCAGAGCGGTTCTGGGTGGGCACCTGGCATTTCAGCAAAGGTCAAACCACCACANAAAGGCTACACCCTCTCATCCTGTCCCTTGTCGCCTGGGAGCAGAGCCCAACCCTCTCCCCTTCCCCCCTCCTGGCAGGCAGTTGCAGAGCCAGAAGGTCCCCCCTGAGCCTCCTTTTCACCAAGCTGGGCCCCCCCAGCTCCATCAGCCGCCCCTCATCCGATTTGTCCTCCAGACCCTTCCCCCATTTCCATTGTACTTCTCTGGACACAGTCCAGCCCCACAATGTCTGTCTTGTCATGAGGGGCCAAAAACTGAACACAGTTTACTCTTCTCTCTCTTGAAGACCCTCCTCTATGTGGACAAAAGATCCCCATTGTGGTCACCATCAAGCTTTGTTAAGCATGCTTTGGTATTTTTGTGTAAATAACATCAGTGTTAATATTTAAGTGCCAAGAATCCTACTGGTGACCTTGTTCCAGCTTGTCAGTCCTGCCTTCAGCACAGCCTGTAGTTGTCTCCCAATAAACTACATATTTTTTAGTATCACTGTTTCCTTTAGTATAACAATTTCCTCACATGAAAATCAAATGCTTTGCTTTAGATCTAGATCAAGGCAGAAAAAAACCATTTTTAACTCATCAAATAAAGAACCCGGGTCAGGCAGCAATGATTTCATGAACACCCTTTGCTGCATTTTATCCCATTGTTTTTTGCTTACAAACTTGAGCTATATGTGCTCTTCAGCCTGTCCCAACACATTTCTCTGCACCCACAGGGCTCACTGCCTAGACCACTGATTTCTTCTCCCACACATTTCATCCTGGTCTTCAGCTGTAGAGACCCAACTTGGAGAACACAGTAATAAGCCTTGCTGTCACTCTCATGGCCACAGGTGTCAGCTCTTCCCGTCTGTTCACAGAATCATAGAATAGTTACGGTTGGAAGGGACCTCTGTAGATTATCCAGTCCAAGTGCCCTGCCAAGGAAGATTCACCTAGAGCAGATGACACTGGAACTTGTCCAGGTGGGTTTGGAATGCCTCCAGAGAGGAAGGCCCCATGCTGTCCCTGGGCAGTTGTTCCAGTGCTCTGCCACCCTCAGTGGAAAGTTCTTCCTCATGTTGAGGTGGAACTTTTTGTGTTTTAATTTATGGCTATTGTTCCTGGCCCTGTCTCTGGGCACCACTGAAGAGTCAGCACCATCCTCTTGGCACCTGCCTTTAAGATACTTATATGCATTAATGAGATCCCCTCTCAGTCTTCTCCAAATTAAACAGGCCCAGCTCCCTGAATCTCTCCTCATAAGAGAGATGCTCCAGACACCTCTGGCAGTTTGACTCTGGCCAAACACCAGATGTCCAGGGGCCCAAAACAGAAGCCCCCCTGTACCCCATGGTGAGGACCATGGTGAAACAAGCTGTCCCCTTTAAGCCCATGGAGGACCATCGGGGTGCAGAGACCCCCCTGCAGCCCATGGGGGAGCCCCTGCCAGAGCAGGAGGATGTAGGAAGGGGCTGTTACCCCATGGGAGGCCCAGGATGGAGTGGGGTCCCAACCCACGCTGGAGCAGGTACAGCTTATCCATAAGAGACTGCACCCCATGATGGAGTGACCCCCAGGACAGCAGAGGAGTTTCTGTCTCTCGTGGGAAGAGACCCCACGGGCAGGGGAGGACTCAGAGTTATGACCCCCCTGTAGCCCTGGTGACGGCCGTGGTGAGCCAAGCTGTGCCCTTGCAGCCCACAGAGAGACCCATGGACCAATTTTGGAAGAACTGCTGCCCAAAAAAGGTCTTAGACCTTTTACATTAGGAGCAGCTGGAAGCAACAACTGACAGCAAACCTCCCATTCCCTGTCCCCCTGCACTGTTGCGGGAGGAGGGAGAGCATGAAAAGACCAAGGGGTGGTTGGAAAAAGTGTTTCTAAGACTGTCTTATTTCTTACTTTAGTTCTTAGTTTGCTTGTTAGTAATAAATTTAAGTATTATCCTCATTCTGAGTCTGTTTGGCCTGTGAAGTTAATGAGACCACTGTCATTATCTCTACTCATAAATTCTTAGCTGGTTTTTTTTCCTTTGCCTGAAAGAGTCGGGGGGCCCAGAGCGGTTCTGGGTGGGCACCTGGCATTTCAGCAAAGGTCAAACCACCACATACCTCACGATGTTTTTGGCCTCCAATTAACCCTCTCCAATAGCTCCTTGTCCTTCTTGTCCTGAGAAGCCCAGACTGGACACAGCATTTGAGATGTGCCTCATTAGGGCCAAGTAGAGGGCCAGGATCACCTCCCCCGACCGCTGGCCACACTCTTCCTGATGCATCCCAGAATCCCATTGGTCCTCCTGGTCCCCAGAGCACACTATCAGCTCATGGACAGCTTCTCACTCACCAAGACACCCTGGTCTCTAGTAGAGTCTGGTCTCTAGTTCTCTAGAAAAGCTGGTCTCTAGTAATTCAGCCCTCAACCTGTGCTGGTACTTGGGATTGTTCCTCTCATGCTGCAGGACCTGCACTTGCCCTTGTTGAACCTCATTTGGTTTCTCTCTGCCCAATTCTCCAGCCTACCAAGGCCCTGCTGAACGGCAGCACAGCCTTCAGATGTATCAGCCACTCCCCCCAGTTCCATGTCATCAGCAAGCCTGCTCAGGGTGCATTCAGTCCCTTCATCTAGGTGTTTGATAAATAAGTTGAATAAAACTGGACCAGGTATTGATCCCTGAGGAGTGCCATTACTACAGGCCTGAAACTGGATTCTATTCCACTGATCACAACTCTCTGAGGTCTGCCATTCAGCTAGTTCTTGATCCACCTTACACTCCTTTCATCTAACCCACATTCTCTGAGCTTATCTATGAGGAGGTTATGGTGTCAAAAGCCCTGCTGAAGTCTAGCTAGATGCCATCCACTGCTCTCCCCTCATTTACCCATCCTGCCATGCCATCCAAAAGGCATCAAATTGGCCTTAATTGATTGTTGAGGGATGTCCTTTGTGTTGTGATTTTCCTTCAGCTGCAGGAAATTTCTGTTTCTTCTGGATTGAGTCCCAGGCTCAGACAAGAGTTTGCAGGTCATCTCCTCTCCTTTTTCTTTACTTGGTCAGACAAATATCTGTTCCTTGTCATGTGTACTGGGTTCTGTGGCCAGGTCTTAGTAGTGGGATCACTACAGGGGTGGCTTCAATTAGAAGCTGCTGGAAGCCTCCTCCATGTCCTGCAGAGCCAACAGCAGCCACCTCTAGGGTGGACCCGCTGCTGGTCAAGGCCAAGTCCATCAGGAATGATAGCAATGTCTCTGGAATAACACATTTAAGAAGGGAAAGAAAGTTACTGTACAGATGAAAATTGCAGCCACAGAAGAGTGGAGTGAGAATATGTGAACAGTGTAGACACCAAGGTCAGTGGAGAAAGAGGGGGAGGAAGTGCTCCAGGCTCTGGAGCTGAGGTTCCCTCAGCCCATGGTACAGACCATGGTGAAACTGTTGTCCCTCTGCAGCCCAAGGAGGACCACTGGGATGCACCAGCAGCCCATGGAGGAGCCCACACCAGAGCAGGTGGGTACCCAAAGGAGGCTGTGACTCCACTGGAGGCCCATGCTGGAGCAGGGTCCTGCAGCCCATGGAGTGAGCCCATGTTGGAGCAGGTTTCCCTGGTAGGACTTGTGGCCTTGTGGGGGACCCACACTGGAGCAGCTTGTTCCTGAAGGACTGACCATGTGGAAAAGTGCCCCATGAGGCAGCACTTTGTGAAGAATTGTTGCCATGGGATGGACTCATGCCAGAGAGGTTCGTACAGGACTGTCTCCCATGGAGGGTCCCCACGGGGAGCAGGGAAAGGACTCCAACTCGTCTCCCTGAGCAGTGGCAAAAACAACAACTGATCGTTGCCCCCATTTCCATCTCCCTGCACCACTGTGGGAAGGAGGGATGGGGGGAAGGTGTTTTTAAAATTATTATACTTCTCGCTCTTTTGCTCTGATCCTGTTAGTAACAAATTTAATTAATATCCCCACTTTGAGTCTGTTTTGCCCATGATGGTGACATGAGTGAACTCTCCCAGGGGTCTTATCTCAGCTCATGAATCCTTCCTTGTATTTTTTTCTCCTCTGTCTAGTTTCAGAGGGGAGGGAGAGAGAGGCTTTAGTGGTGTCCAGCCAGGGTCAACCCACTACATCATGATATCTGCTTTGATGTCCAGCAGCCTGATGTACCACAAACCTCTTCACAGCTCTACAGCTTCTTTGCCTTTCAAGACATTTCAGCCTGCAGGTCCTAAAACTCTTTCTCAAGTTATTCACTCACTCAGGTCTGTAACCTCTCATAGAAGTTCTCTTCTCTCATTCAGTATGCAAACTTCAGACAGTTCTCCTACCTTTAACATGAAAGAAACTAATCCAACAGCTCCTCCTCTGCTCTAGTGAACACCTGAACTCCTTAATTAGTTTCTCTCATTTCTAAAGATGTGTTCTTTTATAGCCCAAACTCTGTTAGCAAACCTGTTGATGTATCCTCCCATTCAATTCACACTGAGCTGCCTCTGGATCCCTCAGTATGAAGTCCTCTTCTGAGAGAACACAAAAAGAGGTACAAGAGTGGCATCCCTTGGGGGGCTCACCCTGTAACCTCCCACTGCTCCCAGGCAGGTGTTGACAGGTGCAGAAGTGATGTCCTCGGCAGTGGGAGATGCAGTGGTGATATTATGAGATTAATTTTGACAACACCAGGTGAGAGTTAGAAAACATCCCCTCATTTTGCTTGCAGGACTTCTTCAACCCCAGTGTATCCAGTTAAGATCCCTCCTGCAGCAGCCAACAACCTCACTTGCACTGTCCCTGCCACCTGTTTGAGCTCTGAAGCAGCTTGGTTTGAGCCTCAAGGTGTGCAGGCACTGGAGCCAAAGGGCAGGAAAAGCACATAGCTCAAAATACCCAGGTTCCCCCTAGAAGAGAGCCTGGAAAGAAGGAAAGGGCTAATGTTTTTACCACCTACTGTGATTTTCTGGGTTCAACATTGGTATTGTGAAGTGGTTATTCTGAATTCTGCAACAACCTAAGCCACAGGACACCATGAATGAAAGGTTACCTGCTCTTCCTTTGTATCCAACTTTATTTCTTTTAAATGATAATCTGCATCTAAATCCTCCACCCCACCTCACCACATTACAGAAACACCAAATAAGCCACAGAAGTTAAGCACATAAAAAAAGAGAAAGGCTGGGTTAAAAAGTTCCCCAGAAAAAACAGAGATTTACAAAGAGGCTTCACAAAACATCATTTAAGATTTATCCAGCAAAGGAAATCAAACTTGCTCCATGCACAGCTCAGATCAGGCACAGAAAGAACTCAGCTGCCTAGAAAAAAGGCTGTTACATGAGAAACTCATGCTTGTCTTGCTGAATAAACGTGTTGCTAATGAGGCAGTTACTGTGAGAAGAAAGCCTCATCTTTATGAACCCTTGGAGAACTAGATCCCATCCCTGCCAGCCCAGAGCTCCACTGCAACACTGCCTGAATCAGGTAGAATGAAACATTCAGAGGTGGCTGGTAATTCCATATTCTTTTTTCCAGTCTCTGAGATACCAGAGATCTCACATGCACATATACTATGGGCCAGCCATTTTAATCAGTTTTTCTGGAATAATTAAACACTATTCCACTTGTTGAAGGGGAAAGGGTGGAATTAAACAAATAAACCAAGCCTGAAAATCAGGGAAGCCCCTAAGATCAATCTACACTTGACAATTTCTGCCTTGTTTTTCTGTGCCACAGCAGGACAGAGCTCTGCCTCCATCCTTACCAGAGTGCTCCCAAAATACATCCATCATTTGGTAGGAAACTGTAGGCTGAAACAAGAGCACAAAGGGATCCCATAGAGAGGAGAAGGATTTGGTATTCGGAGCAGGGTTTGGAGGCTTTGCAGCAAACGAAGCACACAGTGACTGACAAGGATTAAAGAAACACAGAATAACACTGCTCCTCCACCAAAGGAAGCAGGAGCCCTGCAGCATATGATGATGCAATTACAGGCTGTATCCTGTGCCCAAGGAGCAGAATTATGATGGCAGAATGGTTTTGGTTATTACCGAGGGGGGGGGGGGGGGGGTGTTGTGTTTGTTTTTTTCAATGGGAAGGGAAATAAACACGGCTGAATTTTAATTACCTAGTTCCATGAAGACAAAAACAAGAGTGCAGGTAAAAAGTGCAGCCTTTAAAAGAAAGGCCACACTGCAACATGAACAGGCATATATGAAAATCCTAATTTCCCCACTGCTGATGAAGCTTCCAGGGCTTGGAGCTCAGCTCCAGGCCCCCAGTGTGGGTCTCTGCTGACAGCCATAGTGTCCCCAGCCAAGTCCTTTGCTGCACTCACACCTTGTTCTCTCATCTCACATCCCCATTCCAGGCTCAGCTATGTGCTTTCAGAGAGGAAAATTCATTAGCCACCAGGCACACCCCAGCCCATGAGAACAGGGAAGGTGCCTCTGCTGGCAGCACCTCTTTGAGCCTCCTACTACAATCTGTGCCCATGCTCAGGGATGCTCCATGCTGGACGCAGTGAGGGACCAGGAGCGAGACCTTAACTGAGGGGCTTACAAGCTGGGCAGAGGTTCTTAGGCCACCTGTCATGGCTCTGGTCAGGCTCACTCACACAGAAAGCAGAGATCATTCATGCCACTGAGCACAACTTTCCGCTCACTATAATCCTGCATCAGAAAAACTAACTGATGTGACAAACTAGGATAGGAGCTCTCAAGCTGTGTCCTGATCACAGCATGCAAAGGCACCCCATAAGTTCCAGTTGAACAGGGTACAGTTTTCTGCTCCCAAATACAAAGGAAAGCAGGTTATACACAGTATTTTGTCCTTTATAGCTTCTGTAAATCAGCATACATAGTGCAATTGCTTACAGGAAAGGAAAGCAACAGTCCTCCCCACCAACTGCTGCCTTCACCACATAAAAAGTAAAACCAAACTAGTTAGTGGGTGTGTTACTCTTGCAGACAATTGTATGGTAAGAGTCACAAAAAAGAGTTAAAGCTGAGTCAGCTGAAAGGGAAGCTGATGACCCAGAACTGGCAAGCAGGTAGCAGAGTGGTTCTGTTCAAACTCCCCTTTCTCTGTTCTCTCAAAAAGGCATTTTCAGAGCTATGAGGAGTAGTACCAGGCACCTCCTCTGCCCCAGGCTCCACTTGCAGGGGCAGTCTGACACTGATCCTGATCTTGAGGTTGCCTTCACTGCTCAGTTTTCACTATTTCAACAGTCCAGCACAGAAGAACCTGAGACCACACACATAATGTGCAGAAGGTAGGTGAAACTGCCAGGTGAGGCAAACCACAATATGACGCTGTCTTGCATCCTGCCAACATCCTGCCGTGCCCACAGAGTTTGCCTCATTTCCAAGTTTTTTACCCGCTTCTCCAAGGCAGTCAGGAATCCCTTGTCTGCAGTCTTCAAGAACTCAGTGATGGGGCTCAGCTGTGTCATTCTCCAGATCAGCTCCTCCCTGCAGCCCAGCAAGTGAGCGGTCAGCATGTCTTCCTCAGCTGTGTTCTCTGGGGGGAAAAGGATTCAGAAACACAAGAGAAGAAACAAGTCAGTCTGAAGGAACTGACAGGTTCCTGAAGCAAGGGAGACTCTCTGAAAGATCTAAGTGAATAGCAAAGCTCATCCCAAGCACAAGCAGCAGAGGAAAATCACTTTACTATTCTCTTTAAACTCTATGAAAGGAAAATGTCTGATTTATCTAACAGAGCACAAAGCCATAAAGCAAGCTGGAGGTTAACATCAGGTTTGCAAGGCCACTGCTTTGTGTCAGACTCGAGTAAGAAAGAAGCCTTCAATCCCAAGGCTTCGTGTGCTGTGCTCTGACCCACGCTGGCTGCCAGCCATCGATCCAGCCCTCCAGGCAGTGATGGGGAGAGCCCTGCACAGCTACACCCACTGCTGCAGGCAGAAATGCTCCAGGATCTTGGCCAGTATGTGATAAAAACTCCTCCATCCAAGGATACAGGGTTTATCTGCTTTGCCTGTAAGATTACCCATTCACTTTGAAAGAGGCTGCACCCAATTTCCTACCTGCTTGCTGTAGGGCTTCTCCATTGCCCTGTTCCCTCTCCAGCAAATCCGCTCTCAGCCTGGGATCTGTGTCTTTAAACAGCTTCAGAAAAGACATGAGGGTCTGGGTGTCCAGGGCCCGAGCATCCCAGATGTCACTATCCTGTGGCCAAGCATCCCTGGGCTGAGCATTCTTCACTTTGCTCAGCAACTTCTTGATCAGTGATTGTTCCCCTGCCTTGGCCAGACAGCCAGAACCTACAGCAGAACAGAAATGCAAGAAGGTTTGGATAACAGAGCGAATTGTCCTACACAGACACAACAAGCAGAATCCTGGGCTTTTGTTCAGGGGACAAAAAATTAAACAGAACAAAAAAAAACAAAAAACCCCAATAATCACACAGACACACATCACTGAAGCCAACCTCCAGCCTGCAGCCACCAGCCCTGGGAAGGAGGGCAGCAAGCCCTGCTGCCAGCCCTTACCTGTACAGCAAATCCCACAAACCAGAGCTGGTTCCAGCACCAAATGTCTCTTCATGTCTTCTCCAAATAGCCGAAGGCCCATAAGTGAAAGAGAGCTGACAAACCATGGATTAAAACCACTACTTTGGAAAGTCAAGGCTAGGGCAAGGGATACTTGATCTCACTGCAGAACAAGGAGGGATCACTTGCACAGAAAGCAGAGAGCATTTAAAGTGGGACTTTCACAAATCTCCATCCTCAATTACAGTGGAATTTTGTCTCCTAGAGAAAGCTCTGGAGAGGAGACACACAAACTCAAGTGCCATGGTCTCCCAGTATGATGGGCAATCAAACCCAGAGCTCCAAAATCTACTTCAGTGACCTGAAAGAGTAACCAGAGACAAACATGCCTGTGAAGTTATGGAAATAAAAGGCAAAGAAATAAGCTAGAACTTTTGCTCCCATTTCCCCAGAGTCCTTTAATGCTGTAAATATTGCCCCTGAAGACACATGCTCCCCAGCTCTCCAGGAGAGATGCCAGCCTTTCTGAGGCAGGTGGCCTTTACTTGGGACTCCAGGGATGCTATAAAGGTACCTTTGAAGTGGCGAGTTCAGCTCTGCTCCAGGGAGAACAGCCATTTTCTGCTGTCATTGTCATTTTTATTCCAATGATAAAAAGACTGAATGCAACTGCTTGGGGCCACGCCAGGGGACAGTGGACTCGCTTTCCCAGCAGGTGTAAATGTTCAGAGAATTAGGGCAGCAAGGCAGTGCAATGACATAGTGCAATGACTATCTGCAGAGGGGAAACTGCTCAAGTCCCAGCTCTTCTCATTCAGTTTTCCAGACGAACAGAGAGTGCGGACATGAAGGGCTCTGGTATAAAGAAGAAAGGAAATGCCGCAGATGTGCTGAAGAACAAACATAAAGGTATTTTTTAAATACAAATATTAATTTGTAATGAGATTTGATAACTAAATTATGTTTGTTCTCAAGGTTTGCATGCCTGGCCCCTTACAGATCAAAACAAGCCTGTAAAACACAAAATATCTCCACTCTCACCATTCTAAAGGTGCTCAGATCCTGCCAAATTTGTGTTTGCACTAATACGGATGAAAAGTAAATTGCATTGTTGCAATATATTTTTTAATCCGGGGGGGGTTTTAATTAAAATCACCAGCATTGCTACTCAGAGCCCCAGGTAACATCCTTTCTTCAGTACATGCATTTGGTTAATGGAAATGACTTTTCAGTAACTGAAATGCCCTGTTATTTATAGGTTCTTTCCAGAAGACTCTTCCTTGGACACATTGCTCAGTGGGAACAACAGCCTTTAGCATTGTTGCAAAAGAGCACACAAAACATTTCTGACTTACTTTGAAGCACTAATAATTCTCAAAGATCCTGGAAAAAAATGGAGAAATACTGATCCTAGGTGGAATCCCATCTTCCACTTGGTCATAATATGCCCCCACATTACAACCTGATCCACCAGGCTTTCACTGCCTGGGACACTGCAAACCCCCTCCTGGTTAAATTGGCATAAATTAGCACACATCCAGCTTCCAGACAGGAGGAAGAGACTGTCTGTCTGCACAGGGAAACTGAGTCACCAAGACCTGGCTTCAGCTTGAGCTGTGCCACCAAACAGGTTCCATGGTGACTGAGAAATTTGGTCCCAGTTGAAGATGTCAGTTCTGGTGACCACAACACTCCAACTCAGCACCTCAATGGTCACACACCATGGAAGAGCCTTCCCAGTTCATCTCAAACCTCCCCATGTCCACAGCAGACCCAAGGTAAGCTCTGAACAAGAATATCTGCAGGTAAGGGCTCAGGAGGCAGGTCTCCTATTTCTGTATCATTTCCACATCTTCCATGTTTTTCCAGAGAGGACCTCAACCAGATGGGCAAGTAATGTACATCCCCTGAACAATGTGCAGTGGCCCATAACTGAGACTAAAGAGGGATGTGAGGAAAGAGGGAGGGCAGGGCAGGGCAGTCACTTAGCCCAGCTGGCCACTAGCTCCTCCCTGCAGGTGGGTGAGCAGGGTTATGGCTTTTCATGCCCTATCCATGCTCCTGCTCCCACTGTGAGAGCATATCCCAGCAAAAGCCAATTTTGTGACTATTTCTGAGTGATCTCCTTGGAGACTTTAGAGCTAATGCAAGCATACAGAGGGTGGTGGGGAGGGATCTGCTCTTAAGAGGCAGGTTGGAAAGCACCTGTTCAGGGTGGCAGAACAAGCTGGCTCCCCTCCTGCATGAGCAGAGGGACATTCAGGTACACTGCAGGAGGCCGGGCACCATGGGAAAACTTCCAGAGCCACAACCATCAGTCCTCTGTGAATGATTTACTTTGGGTTTAATCTTCATTAATTTTCAATGTGCAGAAGGTGAAGAAAATATAAAAAAGACCTTGGAAACCTGCACAGACTGAGCAGCTGCTTGCAGTCTTGGTGCACGGACAGCCTCAGGACTGGCTCTACACACCTGGCCCTCATAGAAGATTCCTGGCTGTAACCCCACCATAAAGTCAATCAACTATCACTGTGCATATAATAATCAGAAAAAACTATGTTCCCATTTCTCCTTCAGAAACCCAAACTTCTTCTTTTTTTCAAGCCTGCATCTGTACGTGACGGATGAGGGAGACCGCAGGAAGGCTCTGTGTAGAACACTGACTTCCTGCTTGCTCCACACAACAGAAGCAACGGTTCAACCCAAACTTCTACACAAGTACACCAGAACAGGGGGAAAAAAATAGTCTGGCTCTGCCATCATGAAAGAAAAAAGAAAAGCCTCACACGATTTTACTCCTAATCAGGATGCAGGAATGTAACAGGAAACTTCTTTCTACTGCTGCATCCAGAAATCCCTGCAGCTGCGAAGGAAGGACGACTGGACAGGCCCACAGGCAATGGAAATGATCCACAAGCACAGTGACATTTATTCTACGTGGGAGCATCAGCGCTCCCCCACTTCATCTGAACCCAGCAGTACAGGGAACAAATGAGCTGTGCAATAATTTGAATTGAGTTTCTCTAAGAGAGCACAGGAAGATAAGACTTGACACCAGCAAAGCTCTTCTACGCTTCCCCAAATTACTGCAATTTCAGTGTAGTTCTCATTTCCAAGCAGGTTTCATCCAAGCCGGAACCAAATTAGATAGGAATAGTTTATGTGAGACATACAGAGAAACTCTAAAACAAAAACAACCCCAAAAATTCCATCTCCCTAAACAGAAAAGCAATTCACCTGCATTTTTCAGTTTGGGGAGCAGAACAGAACACCAAATTCAGAGAGAAGCAATAGTCCTTCACAAAAGCCAGCCTTGCACCACAAACCTTTGTGAGGAAAAACCCCACAGCCAAACAAGTCTCCACTGGAGGTAGGAGGAAATAGGCAGGAACAGCAGAGGGGACCAGACAGGAGTACTGCAGGGAACAAGGCACCATGCAGGGTTGAGATCAACAGCAACAGAAGAGAAATACAGAGGTATCCAAGGATAAATCCCACTAAAACTAGAGGAGCTTTAACACCAGGAGAGCCTTGGTGCCAATAGACAGGCTTGAAAAACCTTCCTGAGCCCTCCCACTGCCCAGGCTTTGCTGCCCAAAGCACATCCCTGCTTGCTCAGAGAACTCAGCCACCCCCAAAAGGCTTCCAAGCAGAAGTACCCAAGAGATGGGAGATCTCCCCTGCAGCAGGGCAAGCATACCCAGCAGTGCTTTCTGCAAAGAAACAGCATCTCACGAGCTTCCAGATCCACTTTTTACTTGCCTAGAGGCACTTAAGACTTCAAGCAAATGACTAGCAAAAGAATACAAATAAGGAGAGGTGAAAAAAACAGAGAGAGGAAAAAATCCTTCAGCATCTACCACTGGCACAACCTCAGCCTGAATTACACATCCAAGCTGGGCTCTTTGGAGCTGAACTTGCACTTCAAGCATGACTTTAAAAACACACCTCTGTGTTTCCCCCCAAAGAAAACACCAGGCTCTTGTGGGTAAGAGCTGCTCTGTGTGCTACAAACAGAGCCCAGACTCAGTGCTGGTGCCCACAGGTCCTGCTGATCCCAGAGGGCAGCTCAGAAACGGACAGATCTGGCTAAGCCCTTGCTTACAACAGGCTGCAGCCTGTTCCCCCACTGCCCTGGGGCTGACACTTTTCATGCTTGTCACAGCTGAGAAGTGATTTTTCGGGAAGGCTTAAAGAAAATCCATTTCTCATTTATTCAGCATTTATTTATAGCTGCAGAAAAATTGTCCAGCTACTGCTTTGCAGTCAGACATCCAAACTGGCTCTGAGCACCACAACCTCTCTACTTGGCTCCTGCTGCAACAGCTCTTTTGGGAGCACAAAAGTCCAGGAATGTGCCTGTAAACCTTCCCTGCTCGGTCTGAGGTGCTGAAGGAACATGAAACAGCAGTGACTGCAAAGCAATAGCAAGTAGAGCCACTGTGCAGCACAGAAGCTGCATCTCACCTTGCCTGGACACTCTGCTGGCACAGCTCTGCCCTGCCACAAGCAGCAAGGGGAGGCAGGAGACAGAGGTGGTGCCTGCTGGCATGGGGACATAGATCTGCCAAGTCCCTTCTGGCCATGCCCATCCTCACTGCACAGCACTCACTCCAGCTCTGCTCCAACTGTAAGTGTGGAGAACAGTAAAACCTTAAACCTGACATATTTATCTGGTCATGGCAACAAACAAACGTACAAAAAACTAATCCTTCTCTGAGCAGGGCATTTAGAGGTGCTTGTCAGCCCAGTCAGGCTTGGGTTTGCTGCTGCCAACACAAATTAGGACTCACATCTGTCTCCTAAAGGCCATGAGATGTTGCATTCAACACCATCAGGAGAACCAGCAGCAAAAGGAACTCTGTGAACATTTAAGCACTCAGCAGAAAACAACGCTGAACTCTCCAACTCAAGGGAATTCTCCTCCCTGCTGTCATACATGTTTTCGGTTTTTTTCCTAATAAACATATTGCCTTGGGCTTCTATAAGCAGAATGCCACCACAGTCAAAATATTCCATGTCCTGTGGTCACGGTGCTACTGGAATGACTTGAATCCACACAGCTTCCAGCCAGAAAGCACACGGGAACCTGTGGGAGCATCACAGCCCCCGACCTACAGAACAGTACTGCTCAGCTTCCAAAGGTCAGATAAACACAGAGCCATGGAAGAGCCAGCAGTGAAACAGTCACACTTTAATTTTTCACCTTACAGAAAGGCATGCAGGGCAGTTCATGCAACCTGGTATTAAAAACACTTTACCAGAAATGCCAGGCTGAGGACAGCAAGCACAGTCCCATCCTTGCTTTTCTGCAGATCATCCACTGCAGGCAGCACAAGTGCTCAGCTGGACTCACCACAATCATTCCCAAGCTCTGTCAGTCCCGTATGCTTCTGTGGTGGCTTTGAGCTGGGACAACAGCTGGCATGTGGCTACCACTGCTCAGAACCCAGAGTACCTTCAGCACACTCAGAGCACTGGACTCAGCTATCCCCTTCAACAGTAACTGAGCATCATTCACCAGCTCTGGTCTTAAAACAGCACGCTGCCAGGAGACTCACCATGGGGCAGCACCTGGCACCCCCCTGCCACTCCCCATTCCACTGCCCCCTCAGCAGTTCTGCCATCCACGGAGCACAGCAGATGATCCACCACATGACAGTGCCAAGGACTTGGGAAATCTATACAGGGATCTCATATGTCACTTGTTTACAAGTCGATACAGTTCCTGAAGCAAATCCCGTAAACAGGAGGAGAGAAATGGGTACTGGAGCTCTCCTACAATACAAGGATGTCTTCAGGGCAGGACATACTTCTTTATCTGTGTGCACAAGCAGCTTGCACTTACAGATGTTTCTGTCCAGGATGGTGCTCAGGTGAGCACGTTGCCCTTCAAACAACCAGGCACCAGTTTCCCATGCAACAATTTCCTAAACAAGACACAAACTATTCTAGCCCTTAGAAGGATGAAGAAAAAACTTGTATTGTTTATGGAAGTAAATACACCTACCTCCTTTCGAGAGGCATCAATTTCTCTGCACTCTTCTAGTCTTTTCAGCACAGCCTGGGCATCAGAAAAAGCCTCAGAGAAAACACTTTCATATCAAAGAAAGAAATCCAGTTTACAGATTTCACTCTCTGCTGCTGTGCGAGAGAAACAAGATGAGTTATTTGCTAATTGAAGGGATTCACAGAAAGCATGATGTGATTGAAAGGCATCAGTTTGTAACCAGCACATTTGCTATAATAGGAAAACTATGACTTACAAATCCCTTCTGAAGATATCACGCAGCCTGGAGGGAAAACCAACGGTTTATTTAACACCAGTTATAAATGGAACATTTATTTTAAACCCAGTACAGCCTCTGTTTTCCTCCCATGCTGACTAGGAGTTTAAAGGATAAGGTAGCATTAGCAGGCAACTCTGTTCACTTGCTTTTAGACAGACTGTCTGATCAGCCCTGTGTCCTGCACAAACACAGATCCCACTGCACAGTAGATGCATTCACATGCCTGGGCAAGAAAAGTTTTGCTCACTACAGCTCTGGCAACATGGTGAGCGTGAAGCAACTGCAAAAGCCAAAGGAAGAAAATCTCTGCAGAACGGGGGGATATACTGGTGTTGCTCCCAACCCAGGGCAAACTGAGAAGATAAAATGATGCCCCATAACAGGAAAATGTGAGTTGATGTGTTTCAAGTAAGAGGCAATGCTGTGCCCAGACCTGTGAAGTCTCACCTAAATCCCTTGATTGCCCCTTCCCCTCTGGAGCTTCAGCAAGCTCTGGAGACTCTTCCACACAGTCACTCCACTCAGCATGGGCAGGCTGGTCAGGGCCAGAGCCCAAATCCTCCTGGAGGGACCTGGAACCACTTGACATCAAGTCCTGATGAACCCAGGTGCAATTTGCAACAAGTTCCTGGCCAGAAGGAGAAACATCTGCTTCCATTTCTGCTTCTACTTGGCCAGGTAAAGGGAAAACTCTCTGAGTGAGGAAGATATATCTTTTTCCATCTTTGGGTTTTCCAGACTGGGGCGGGTTATTAGCTTCAGCCTTGCTTTCCGATGAATCTGCTGCCTGGCTGGAGACTCCTCTCACTACCTCGTCCTGAGGAGAACAGCTTATATGGTCCATGAGGAGGTTTTTGCAACTAGCAGCCACATCAAACATCTGCAGACTATCTGCCATGGAGATAACTTTGGTGAAATTGTGTTTCCCCAATGGGAGTTTGGCACTACACATCAGCTCCAGCAAGAGTGCAAACTCGTCAGATGTCACCACAGAAGAATCAATGGAGATGTTGTTTGTACTGTCCAAGAGGGATTTAAACAGCAGGCTGACAGCAGCCAAAAGGACCTCATGTGCCCTAAAGTGCACTTTCCCAATGAAGATGGTGCAGTCACAGAAGTGCTGCTCCTTGCACAGGGTGTACAGATGGGGCAGCAGCTGCTGGCTGTCAGCTGGGGAGTTCCAAGGCACCTACTGGCCTCCTCTCACTGTGATTGCCACACTGCTTTCACAAAACCCAGCTAGTGAAAAGGAAATGGATCCTGTCAGCATTTCTCTCTGCTATTCAGAAAGAAAGAGTAAGCAAAAATTACTTTTCAGTTTACACATCCTAGTAATTTACTGTGCTGCAGTTCTGTGGTTACAGCAAGATCCCCATTCTGAACTCACACTCCATAAATTCAGCAGTTTACCCTGAAACCTGAAGAGCCTAGATAGTGTTGAAACCTCAGTGAGCAGATCTGAACTGAGTACTGAGTTCCGGGAGCTATAAAAAGGGAGCAGAGCTTCCCTGATGTGCCATACAGCTCACGGAGGTGTGAGTGCCCATCAGATCAGGCATTGCAGTGCCAGGCTGTGCCTGCAGCCAGGGGCTGGAGCTGATGCTGAAATCAACAGCTGGTTTCTGAAAGGGCAGGTGGGGAAGCAGGGTAGGAAGACCTGTTGAGACCATCTACCAAACACAGAGATGAATCTGAGGTGCTAGTTTTGACTTGCTAAGAGGTCTGGGACAAGTTAATTTTCTCCCTACATCACGGGTAAGATGAGCAGGACCATGTAAACATTAGAGACAGAGGTCTGTTTGCAGCCTAGGGCCTTCAGCACCCCCTTCTCAGCACACCACAGTCCCAACTCATCAATTTACAAGCCTTTTCCCCCAAGTTGTAGCTTTTTGCAGAAGTCCACAGCCCTAATATCATCTACCAGAGCCTGCCTTTTACTTCCTTCCTTCCCACTCTGTTGCAGGAGGGAAAACAGACAGGACATCTGCCAACAGAATTTTTATCAGCTGGATACCTGGAGTTTTTATCTAAGCTAGACAAGATAAAAATGTAACTGTCTTGTCTACCCACTTGGATGCCTAACACTGGCCCAGACCACAAAACAGCATGAGCACTGGAGAAAGAGCACCTGCATGGACATGATTTACATGACCTTCAACGTTTAACATCTTTGCACTCATTGTAGAGAACAGGAGTAATATTGCCTGTCACCAGGGCATGAGCTTTAAGGAGCCAGTGCACATACACCACCGTGACGTACTGCCTCACAGGAAAGCAGGCTTGGAGCAACTCCCAACACTGCTAGTCACAAGCAGACACTGAGCACAAGCTGAGCTGACACCTCACTTCTTCAAGGCACCAACCCTTCTGGGGCTCAGCCTTTGTGGTAAGCAGGACTTCCTGCCCACAGGCAGGCAGGATTCCAGCTGTCCTTCTGTGTGGCACTGCTGTGGTGGCTGTGGGAAGACAGAAGTAGCCAAGAGGCATCACTTAGTCCCAGAGTCAGGGGGCTGAGCAACTGGTTGGTGGATTCCAGCCACACAGGAGAGCTCTCCTGCAGGGTCAAAAATTCCCCCGGGAGACTGAAGTGCTATGGAATATGTTTTTCAATCACCAGAGGAAGATCACAGATGGTTTTGACATCACCTCAAAGCAGAGGTGTCCTGCTCCCCATCTGAGTACCTCTGAAGCAAGAGCGCAGGGTGATTGGGTCCTTCTCTGGCAGGCATGAAAACCTGAGTGGGATGATAGCCCACCCTATTGCTTTCCAGAGCCAGAGCTTCTCTGGGCACATCACTACAAAAGGCTGGCTGGTTTGCAGCTCATCTTTGCAAGTTCTAGATCCATGCCTTCACCTGTGCTTAGGGCCGGCCATCTGCACTTCCAGCCTATTCAACACACGGGCTCTGCTCTCCTACCACACTGTTGTGAATCACATGGAACCAAGCTACCATTAGTGGAGTCACTGTTTGTCGTGGGAGAAGTGAAAGTCCTGATTCTTTTGCTAAGCTCAATGTAATAGCAGTTTTACTCCACCCACTCCTTCCCTGAAGCTGAAGCACTTCCAGTATCTGAGATGAAATTGAGTCTGCTAGTTAAATAATAATAGCTGTGGCTCTTCCTACAAAAGGACAAACAGGAAACATCAATGCCCTGGAAGAAATGTCTGCTCCCTTTGACATGAATAGCCTTCTGCACAAAACCTAGTGTTTGCACTGTGGCAAGTTGGAGGAAGAAGCAGCACCTTCTGCTCCCTTTATTCCTGGCAGGAATATAGAAGACATATTTGCTCATGACAGGTCAAAACAGTGAAGTTCTAAGCAGCCTAGCAGCATGTCCCCTTCTTCATTACAGCAACTCAGAGCAATGGAAAATGTGTCCTCAGCACAGACATATTTGTTTAAATACATTTGGCTTCTTTAATTACAGGCATCCAACAATGCAGTGCTGCCAAAGAGAATGGGCATTTGTAACAAGGAGTGATGGCCAAGACCACCCTCAAGGCAACTGCCCCCTACTTAGAGCACAATTCAGGCTTTTATTCAACGCTTAGAGCCAGAAGGGACCACAGCAACAATCTGATTCCTCATCCATCACTGCCTCCCAGATTTCTGGGCTCAGTAACTTGGATTTGGCTAAAGACTCTCTTCTAGCAAGGTGTCCAGTCATAGTAAGAACTGGTCTTTAGGGGGAGGGCCCTCAACCACCACAGTTATTCTAACTGTTAATTTACATGTCTTATTTCTCACCTGAGTTTATCTGGCTTCATCTCCCAGCCATTTGCTAAACAGCTTTTGGGAGATTTGGTTGGGGGACTAGATGGAACTGGGAATGTCTGACAGCAGGTAACCGATAATTCAGCAGCAATGAGTGCTGACACAGTATAAGCTGTCTGCCTCTGCCAGCACCACTGGAAAAGGCCAATTGCCACATCTTCATCTTAGAGTTCTCTGCATCCTCTCTGCAGCCAGGCCTGCTGAAGACTTGTTACGAACTTCAAACTTAATATAAAACATGGTTTAAACAGTCTGTACCTGGGACCCCTGACACCTCAGCTGCATGAGCCCTGCCCTTGTTATGGTTTGGCTAAATGAAGAAGATTTGCTTACTGAATTTCTCCATACCATCATGTGGTTTTAGAGAAGCATGGGGGAGACTTCCCCACCACCCTTTTTCCTGTGTGGGGCACGGGGTCAGGAGAGATCAAGCATCCCACCAGGAAAAAAATACCACAAGAACTTAAGAGGATAAAGCTGCTGGCACGATGGAACTTGCTTACTCTGGTTCCAGAAGAGGGGTGTGAGCACAGAACCGTGGTTGGGCTGCCTCTCTCTCACTGTGAATCTCAGCTCTGGCCATTTCATCACTGCTGGTCAGCCCTGATGCTTCCCTGTTGCTGGCCCTGTGCCGCCTTCTCGCTGCTTGCCGTGCCGCTTCCAGGACCAGCTTCCCAAGGCTTGCTGCCCATGCCAGGTTGGGACTGAGTTTCCTGCTATAGCTACTGCATCACCTCCGAGTTGGGACACTGTACTCCAATCTCATCACTGCTGGCTCCATCACCATCACTGCCATCTTCACTGCCATCACTGCCGTCTCCATCGCCCCTGCTGCTGGCACTATTGCCATCACTGCCAGCACTATTGCCATCACCACTGGCTCCATCGCCATCACCGCAGGCTCCATCGCCATCACTGCCGGCACTATCTCCACCGGCTCTATTGCCTTCGCTGCCGGCACCATCGCCATTGCCACTGCCACCACTGCCATCACTGCCAGCACCATCACTGCCAGCTCCATCACCACTGCTGCTGGCACTATTGCCATCATTACTGGCACTATTGCCATCGCCATCGGCACCATCGCCATCATTGCCAGCACCATTGCCATTGCCACCGCCACCATTGCCATCACTGCCAGCACCATCACTGCCGGCTCCATCGCCACTGCTGCTGCTCACAGCCCACTCTGCTCCAGCTCTATTGTGATTGCGTGATCACAGGATTGCATTGCCATCTCAGCAGCATGGAATCAAAAGAGTGATTTTAGGTGACATTTTCTCTGTTATTGTTTGGGTTTGGTTTTGTTCTGTTTTGTTCTCCATTTTTAGTAAAATTGTTATTAATTTTTCATACTTCACTCAAATGCCTCATAATTTCAAAAGTTTTCATAATTTAAGGGTGGGGTGGGGTGGGGTGTGTGTTTCTATTCCATCAGAGACCAGCCTCCTGGAACATATTGTCAGTAAACCAAGACAGCCCTCTTCCAAAATACCACTCACTTGAGTCACAAAGGGGGCAAAGGAGACAGGGCATTAGCCCATCTGAGCTACACAACAAATAGGCTTTGCAAAATTAATCCTTTGATGGGACATTTTAAACCCCATCCTGCCAACTTTCCAGGGATAACACCAAGATGGCTCAGGAGTTTTCCTTCTACTGACTTCCAGTGAGATGGTGAAATAGTCAATTTAAGCCAAATTTTCAACAGTGCCTGAAATTCCTCAAGCTCTACTTGACAACATGTTGATAAATGTCCCCCTGTGATCCTTAAGCAGTAGTTGTCATCTGTGACTGCTCTCAGGACACTCACTTCAGCAAAAATACCACTCCTTCTGAACTTCTCAACTAGAGGAGGTCCAGAACATGTCTGCAGCAAACATTACCATCCACTGTTCAGTTTCAGCACATTCTGCCTTCTCCCAGGTATTTCTGCCCTTACAAAACTCCACAGTTTGAGGGAATCATATCTTTTTCTTTAAGCTCTATTAGAATGGGAAAAAAATCTGTTGAGAGCGACAACCCTTCTTCACAGAGAAGGAAGAGAGAGGGACACCCAATTCTATCCACATAACTAAAAAGAGTGCCCAAATTAAATGACTTCTCTTTATTATTCATATAATTACTTCCATCTAGATCCAACAGATTCAAAAGCAATTCACGTCACCAGGTTCATCAAAAGATAATTGAAATTTAGGACCAAGCGCTTTAGCAATTAGACTCTATAGAGACAGGTGCTCCAAAGGTGCATGGATGAGATCATCCCTCCCTCGCAGTTCCTGCTGCCACAGTACCCACACCTTCGGAACACCCATCACAAGGCACAGAAAGAATTTTAATATCTCTATGGCCTTGGCAAAAGGATTCTGTATGTCCCTCACTGCCATAACTAAGGACTTTTACAAGGTGCTGGTCAACACAGCTGCTGCCAAAAGCCAAAAGCTCTTTCTACATCAATCTCAGTGGCCAGCTTGAGGATGTGTTCCATGCCTGAAATTCTTCATGGAGCAGGCTTTTTGTAGCTTTAAAATAAACCCCAAAACAACTACTATTGCTGCACTGCTAAAAATGAAGCATTCCCAACACAGTGGTTCTGAAAGGCACAGCCTGCTGCTCCCTCTGCTCCCTCTGCTGCTGGCACAGCCCGGCACTCCCTGGCACAGCCCAGCACAGGCTGGCACCAGGCAGAGTTGGATAACTTGCAGTGCCCACATGGATAATGAAGCTTCATAAAATCACCCTGCATATCCGGTGCAAAAGTAGAAGAAAGTCCTATGCAAGTTCTAAAAAGCCAAAACAAAGCAGGCAGAAAAAAAGTGGGCAGAAAGATAAGCAGAATGGAAGAATCCAACTTATCTGTCCTAAGTAAATGCCACTTGCACTGGAGCTGATCGGGAGCACCGCTCAACCCTCCTGTTCCCCACGCTCAGCTCTCTGCTCAGGGAGCTAAATTGCAGCAGGTGCCGGCCCAGGAAGGTTCCCTGACCTGTGAGAGGGGCTCACTCAAAGGCTCATTTCACAATTCTCATGGAAATCAGTGAATTCAGCAGGACAGAAAGATGGGATTCATCTCTCCTCTTCCTCAGTCCTGCAGTCCCTTGGACATGACAGTGGCCTCTGAGTGAGGGGCAATGTTCTGTTTTCAGCTCTGAGGAGTTAAGGGCAGTGACAGCCTTAAATCACCATCTGAATACTTTCTGTGTGTGCTTACCAGTTTCCTGTTTTCTTGTTACCAAGATGATGATCTTACAGTGAGGGTTATTGGAAAGCCAGAAAATCAAGGACTGCAATTCAATTTTCTTAACCTCTCCCACAAAAAGTAATTCAGTCTTCGAAGTGCTCAAAAAGGCTGAGGGGTCATTACTTGTCTCTGGGGTGCTCCAAAGGGGCAGAGCAGGCAGCTCACCTAGAGGATAATGTTAAATCCAGCACGAGGAGCCAGGGCACACCAATTTGTTTTTCAATCTACTTTGTTGCAGTTCAGAACATCAGTGCAGACTGGTAACAGAGGAAAATAAGCAACACTTGGACTAAATTCACCTCTCCTCAGTCTCTAAAGGCAATAGAATATACTGCGCAAACCCCACACATTTTGTCTGCACTGATGCTCAGAATAGAAATATACGAGACTGAAAAAGAAGCAGCTCTGATTCAATTCTTATTGTTACTCTTCAAAACAAAGGCTGCCCCAAGAAGCGAATAAAATCACGCAGTGGAAAACCTGCACAAACCCAAAGAAACTGCCAGTTTGCTCCAGTCACGGCTCAGCCATGGATCACTGTTCTCAAGAACACTGGAAGTGCTAATTATATTTTGCAGGATTCCCTAACATCCTCAAGAAACAAAAGCTGAACATCTTAACTGCTGTTTGTCAGGTAGGTTTACATCAGAGAGGACTGTGCGTTGAAATTTATTAGTGACTTGTTAAAAGAATAAAATTACACTACTTTGACTGGTTTTTGTGAACCATTTTGCATCAACAGAAGCATAGGAGACATCTGTTCCCCCAGCCAAGGGCAGAGGCAGACATGGATCATCAGACCCCTGAGGTGCCTGGATCCAAAAGCTTGTTTAAGCATACAGGGAAGAAAAATAAAAACTTGAAAATTACACTTCTCAAGCGTGGTCACCCCAGAACCGGTTTGAGTCCCTTGGACTTCTTAGGAAGTACACAGAATCACTGTGAGCTGAGTCTGTGAAGACACCTGGACTTCTACCACTGTCACCTCCTGCTTTGGGCCATCGAAGGCACCTTCTCAGCCACAGAATTCCATTAACACAAAAGGACTTTCAACAGTTCTTCAAACATGAGTGTAGCTGCTCTAAGGCACCACAGAGGAAGATGCAGAACTGTGAAAGAGGAGTAGGGTTTTACCTCAGAAAGCCAACGCACTTCCTCCATCTCCTGGAAGAATTCTATAACTGCTGAGCTGCTTTTTAGGTGACAATGGGCAAATCTTTGGCACTTTCTTTAAGTGTATGTTGGGGCAGTTAAAATATAGCAGAAAGAGATGAAACGAGCAAATGAGCAAGGCACAGAGGCTGGGAGAGGACCTCTGTTCCCATCACCCTGTCTTTGAATGGGGGCTTTAACCCAAATTCCTCCTGAAACACTTCACATCTCTTAACCAAAACTCTGCAGAATCCTGCTGCCTTATGTCATATCTACCCCATATATTAGGTGTGTCAGCACAGGAGAGCAAAGTGCCCCCCAGGCTCACCTGCTGCCTGTCCCTCTGTGGGGAGCAGCTGCACTTCACTGACCGACCCTCCACAGCACCTTCTGTAACACACCCAACCTGACCTGGGAACGGGGACAGCCCTGCTGCTCTCTTCTCATCATTCCTCTGCATCAGCTCTGTCAAGCTGGAGATCACACAGGAAAATGGATCAGACTGGTCATTCATTGGTATTGTGCAAAAAACCCCTATTTATTTGTCTCTTGAAGGGTCAGTCTTGATGGATCATCTCAATGAACAGATATGATTAGTGGATGTGATTAGAGAGGAATCTCCTGTGGCCAAAAGTGTGAAAGCAAAAGATAAGGCCCTTCGATGCCTACCTTTAAAAAATGTAACACAGCTTCTGCCCAAGCAGGGGTCGCAGCTCAAAGAGGCCCTAACGCACAGCTAATGACAGACACCTTTGGAGGGTCAGTGGTGTCCAGCAGACAGGCTTTAGCTTGCAGGCAGAACTAAATTCCCGTGGAAGCGCTTTTAATCGCAGGTTACAAAAGGAAAGGCCCCCACCACATGGCAGATGGGATCACCCCACTCCCTTTGGCAGAGGGAACACGGGTAGTGTTTTAAATGAGAGGGACAGCGGGTTTGGGCACCCGTGGAGCACCTACAAGGCTCTCTTCGGCCCCCGCTCCCGGCCAGGCTGCAGGCAGAGACACCCCGGGCCCCTCCAGCTCCTCGCCTGCCTGAAAGGCTTCGCAGGCGCCGGTTCGTCCCCCCGAGCGAGGGAGGCCCANCCCTAGGCTGACTTTTCTCACCTTTGGTAACAGTAACTGATAGATTCATATAACTTCTACAATTGAAGTTGCTTAATGAAGGAAAGAACTGTTTTTCAAGCACTGCGTAAGGTTATATCACCCAAATNACTATTGCTGTAATCAAATAGTATTGATGTCTTCAAGCTGAACTGTCTCCGGGCTGAATCTTCTCACCTTTCGCAAACGTAAGTGATGTCATCAGAAACCTTCTGCAATAGAAGTTGCTTAAGAAAGAACTTTGTGTTTTAAGCATTGCGTAAGATTACATCACAGGAATAAATATGCATCAGGTAGGCGGAGAATATGTATTAGATAGGCGAGTTCATGTAAATTTTGCTGTATAAAGGATGTAGCCTTTTACCCCTTGTTGTACTTGATGTGTGGAGCCGTACACCTTGCAACCTTAAGCTGAACAGGCGGTGTCTCCTTCGGGAGGCAGGCGCTGACTGCGCGCGGGGAGCGCGGCCCGCCGGCCATGGCGGCGCCGCCCGCCCCNGCCGCGCCGGGAGGGGGGCAAGGAAAGGCTGGACGTGGATCTTAGTGGCACGATCTGATTGACAAGGTGGTATTGGGTCATAGGTTGGGCTCAGTGATCCCAGAGGCCTTTTCCAGCCTAATTGTTTGTCTGGTTCTGTTATGAAACATCACCTTGCCGTGCTGGAGCCGGGGCTTGTTTGCTGAGGAAGCGGCGGTGGCAGGGCAGGGGCTGTGGGTGAGCAGCTGGCTGTGAGGGGCCCACAGGGCTGAAGCAGGCAGAGCCGTGTCCGCCTCAGAGTCACCTGCCCTTGGCCTGGGCCGGGAGAAGGCTTGGGCAGTGCTGGACCTTCCACCCCAGGCTCTGGGTGTACTTTGGGGGTGCCAGCTGCGGGAAGGGTGTGGGGCAGAGGGACATGGCCCTGGCTGTGGGTCCTGATCTGCTGCTCCATGAGCTACTTGCCCAGTTTCCAGCCCTTGGCTTCCTGGCATGCTGCTGACTGTTGTCTGTGCCCTCCTTGTGGATCTCACTGTGGTGGGAGTCCCTATACCTCCCCTACCATTTTGAGGGGAGCCTTGCCCAGCTCGTGGGGATCCTGTACCACCCCGGTGGCTGGGGAGGATATCTGGGGCACCAGGGTCATCTGGGTAACCAGGTCTAGAATTGGGATGGTGAAGGGTGTGTGTGTCACAGGCAGGGATTGCAGGGTGTATGACTGCCACCAGGACATGCGAGGGGCAAAGGAGCCCCAGATGCTGAAGGACACCACGCATGCCCATGCTCTGTGCATGCCAGCCACGTATCAGTGTGCAGCAGGATGCAGGGTGGGAACAGTCTGTCCTCAGAGTCCATGCGCTAGCATCTTGCTCTCAGGGCAGGGGTGACAGGACCCTGTTCTGTATTTCTGCCATAGCAGAGGTACTACTTGTTCCTTCCTAAGAACCCAAGCTGTATTTCTGGCATAGCAGGGGTGCTCCACACCAAGACCTCTGCTGTGTTTATGTTCCCTGTCCCTCTGTCAGTAACCTGACCCAGCAGACAGCTCATACAGGGTCTCTGGGTGCATTTCATTTCAGCAGATTTGAAAGCTTCCAGATGGCCCCAGTGAGTGGGACTGGCCCTGCCACCAACAGCCAGTGCAGCCCACAATCGGAGTCATCCCGCTGGCCTTGCTGAGCCACAGCTGTGCAGCGACCATGCCTGGGCCAGCACAGATGTGACCCCTCTCTCGTGCTAATGTTGAGCAGGCATTCTCTGCCCGGTTGCACACCTGAAAGCTGCAGGTCCCTCTGTGCTCAGCATCGACAGGGCTCTTGGGGGAGTTTTGGTTTTGACTAGTGTCGTTGGGGAAGCAGAAAGATTATAGCTATATTTTGCATGAAAAAAAGAAAAAACAAGCAAACAAACCAAAAAAAAACCCAACAAAACCAAAAACAAAACAGCCTCACCAGGGCAGCACAGAGAGCAGCAGGTTCAGGCATGTCCATTCACATTCCCAGGCCTGGAGAGGGGTTATCTGCTGCATCTATTAATAGATTGAGGAGGAGCTAATGAACTGACTCATTTGTGTAAACAAGTGCTAATTGCCAGATAAGTGCACAGAGGTGTGGAGAGTGATATCTTAAGCCGTGTGTGACCTGGTATAGGAGCAGCAGGCAGGCAACAGGGCCTGGGACTGTGGGTCCTGGCAAGTGCCAAGCCCTCTCCACATGGATGCAGATGAAATTCTGAGGCTGGCATGTGGTCAAGCAGATCAGCTTGCGGACAAATGGGTATTAATTAGAAATCCACAACATCATGATGAGACCTGCTCTACTCTGGGGCCTGTGTGCTCTGCCAGGGAAATGCCTCTTGGCCAGGATTCTTGGCCAAGAGTGGCATGGCAGCCGTTCTGCCAGTACAATAGAAATGGCATAGCAGCAGTAGATTTCAAGGTCAGTTTTGATGAATGCAACAAAAGCAGGACAAGCTGTTTTCTTGTGGAGGTGTGGAGAGAGGTTCCTGGGGACCTGTTCAGACTACGGTCCTTTGCCAGTCTCTTTCACTGAGTTGTCTGCTACAGCTGTCAATCCCTGCTCCACCAGTGCTCCTGTTTTATGTGCAGAAGGGATCCCTGTGAGAAAGTGCTGCATCCAGATCTGTTTATTTTTCCCCCCTGTCTGGTGATGGTCAAAGCAAGGTGATGCTCAAGCCATGAGAAGTCACCAGTGGCTTTTGCTCTGTGGCTGCTGACAGCAGCTGACCTGGAGATGATGCCCTGGCTGTGATGATGACCTGCTCCAGGTTGCCGAGGGGAAAGACTGGCCCTGGCCAAGGAGCATTGGTGAGACAAAGGGCAGTGACTGCTACATGAGAAACACCATCCCTGTCACTGTCAGATCTGCCCTTGCTGCAGGACCATCTCGTGCTGTCTAAGGCATGATTAGTAGGAGTGTGTGTTGCAGCAAGTCCCTTCTCTGCAGCAGCAAAACCTTTCCTTCAAGACCTTCCCTGATAGCAGAGAAGAGTCCTGATGCCTCTGGTGCCTTGAGATTTGGTACTTGGGGACTGGCACTAAAAGAAGTTTGGGCTACATGCTTGTGAGCTTGCCTCTGTAGTGTCTGGCTTTGTGTTGTGGTACTTCCAGCAAGTTCCTGGAGCATGCACCTGTGGGAACAGCTTTTTGCCAGAACTAGAGAGAGGAAAAAGCTGAATGTCTGTCCCTGCCCAGATGAAGGCAGTAAAGCAGAAGGTGATAAAGGGATGGCTCTTTGCTGAAAACCAGCTCTGGAGCTGAAATTGCTGTTTGTGGGGCATTGTCTGTGATTCACGGTGGCCTGACTGGATGACAGCAGCCTGCTGAAAGAGCAGCTGTGGTCTCCTACCTTGTCGGGAGCATGGACAGTGGTGTATGGAGTTGACAGGACAGTGGCATTATGAGAAGTGATGGAAGAGAAAAACACACATGTCTTCAGAGAATCTGGGCAAACATTCCTCCAAGGGCTGGGGTGGACTGGTCAGGGGCACCATGACACTGGCCACAGGGACAAAAGCAGATTCAGAAGTTCCCTTCCCCATCTCCCTGTTTCTGTCCCCTTTGCTGCTTAACTCAATGGCATTGGGTCCATGCAGTATAAATCAAACCAATGCCATGATCCAGGAGTAGCCTCCCCAAATAAGGAAAAGGGTGAGGAAACAAGGGAACAAGAGGAGTGTCCCAGTATAGCTTTGTCCATTCCCACCACATTATCTTCCTGTTGTCCCTGGGAATCATCTTAATTCTTGTACAGCAAGTCCCGAGGAGTGGAGCTATACCATTGAGTGCTTTCTTTCCCCAAAGTGTAGGACTGTGGGATAAAGCTCTACCAGGTGATTCTCCAGGGAACCCACAGGGGGAGAGGTGAGCTGGTTTTGAGTTCACCATCCTCTCGTAGATCACCTGAATGTCACACAGAGGAGCCCAGATGAGCATGTACTGTGTCTCCAGCTCCCACTCTCACTGGGAGTGGGCAGAGGTCCCAAACAGTCCCTCAAAACAGCCGTCTTGCTGAGAGCCAGCCCACTGAAGGAGTGAGGACTGGCCTGCCTTGCTCTGCCAAAACTGCCTCCACACAGCTTGGAAAGCTCACAGCAGAGAGTCAGATGGGGTGAAACTCAACCTCTCCTTCAGAGCTAGGACTGGGATGCAGTCCTCTCCTCTTCAGAGGTCATGTCTTCTGAAGGAATGGGTCCAGGAGATCTGGCTGTGTGGGATCACTCTGGCAGCCAAATCCAAACCATGCTGTTTTCACAAGATTGTGATGTGTGCTTCTTTTCTAGGCAACACAGACTTTGGATCTGCTTTTGATGCTCTTGGAGCACCTCTTGGTGACAGATGGGCTGTCACACGGCACAGATCAGCCCATTCAGGGGAAAAGAAGTAGGAAAAGACACAGACACTTCAGCTTAGCTCAAGCAGGGACAACAGCAAGCCAAGCTCAAGGCCGTGCGACCTCGTTCAAAGTCGTCTTGCCACAGCCTGGGTGTCAGTGAGCTCCTGTCTTGGCTTGTAGCTTCTCCTTTGAGCACTTGAGGGCAGTGTTGGAGTTCGGAAAGAGGCAGATTTCTGGGTGAAAGATTTGTTTCATGTCATACCATGCAGAGGCACATCAGTTTTGTGGCTTCCATTGGAACCTTGCTGTTCTCAGGGGTTTGTAACTTTGGCCTGAATGCTCCATCTCAGGCAAAATCTTTCACAGAAAATACCAAGTCATGCAGACTTCTTTTGTCTTCCTTTTTCTGTAAACATTTCTCCCTTCCATCTTTTTAATTCCAAGGCTTCCCTCTTGAGGGCCAGATCTCAGGGAGAAGGCTGAGCTGCACAGTTAGTTCTTGAGGGGAAGCAGGGAGTTTGATCACATGGAATTGCACTTCACCTGCACAGATCGTTTAAGTTTCCAAAGCACTGTTGATGCAAGGGCACACAGCCTGTCCATGTGTGACCAAAAATCTCCTGACTCCTGGTATTTGTCTGCAAGGGAGCCGGCAGCACAGGCTTTGCTGGGAGTCAGTGCTGCAAACAGCTCTCTGCTGGAACCTGTGCCAGAATTACTATTTACATGTGCTGGCATAAAGTAATTGCTAATGGAGTGGAACTCCATGCACAATCCCTCTGAGCTGTCCCAGAGGACATGCTGGGAGTTACCAAGCAAAGTGCACTCTCCATGTACCAAACTCCAGATTTCCTCCCAACTTGATCCTCCCCCCTCCTCCCACTGGAGCAACTGGTTTATGGTAAAGAAGTCTCTGTTCTCCCTTTTGCCCCATGCTCTTACCTTTACCAGCACATTCCAGGCTTGTACTCAGAGACTGTGTTACCCTGTTATTCCAGCTAAATTGCCCTCAAAACTGAGTTGGATGACATCATGGGGAAGGGACATTCCCATTAAGAACAAACTATAAATGGTTTGGAGTACTTCACTGCTGTGTTTCTCCAGGCAAAGTGAAATTTCACTGAAGAGGTAGACTGGTGGCACCCAGACTGACTTTGTAATGTCCTCTTGTAGTTCCTGGTCCACCAATTTCCCTGGCTTTTGACTTCATTGCATTTTATTACAATGATTCCTAAGAGAGATCATCTCCATGGCATTTACCATTTCTGCTTCTTTCTGTGTGGTATTTGGGGAAAGAAGTCTTGTGTTCAGGTTCCCACAGGGTACTGGACTGTGTCCACTGTTGCTGAATGGGGTGGCCCAGTGTCTAAATAGAACATGTTGAGAACATTAGGCTTTCCAAAGGGCACTGCCCCTTCTCCATCAGATTCTGACTTCAGTGGCCTTTAGAAAGTCCAGTTCATGGTCTCTCTGGTTGCTATTGCAGCTAGCACATATCTGTGACTCGTTACTAAGTGTGATCATGTTTCTTCCAGTCTTTCCACAGACACGTTGGAGTTTCAGGAGGCTGCAGAGATTCCTTTCAGGATGGGGCACAGCACTTGTCTTCAGCTGAGCATCAATATCCAGTCCTGGCACCACTCCAGGCATGCCTTCATCCTCCACTCAGCATGCCTAGGCATCTGTCCATGATGTCACCTCTCTAGTCCCTTGGTATTAATGCCTGGCCTCTTTTAAGCAAAATCCCACCCTAAATGTGACCCAAAGCTCACCCCTCAGCTGCTGGTATGAACTGCTGGTACCTGTCACATTGATTTTCCGTAAGCTCACCCAACCTTGCTGTACAAATTATTGTCCTGCCATAGTACCTATGTCTGTTGGGATCTTTGGGACATCCCTTGGGTCTCTCCTTCCAGCCATGCCAGTGCTGTCACAAGCTAACAGGCTGCAGATCCATCTGTGTGTAGTGAAGGAGTTGCCCAGCTCAGCTTGAACTCTTTTGTCTCAGGGCTGATCTCCAAGCGTCCTCAGGAGGGGTTTCATGGTGAGTGGTACAGTGTGCTGGGACTTCATCTTCTGCTGGAGGCTGCAGTCAGCAACTCCTGTTCTGTCTAAGCACAGCGTGCCTCCTCTCTGTAGCTGCTGTTAGCAGTGCAGCAAGATCCTGGCTTAGAAGGATCCCTGCTCCAACATCTGCAAGCTGCAGACTGCCCTGGGCACTGAGCACATGCAGTTCTTCCACTGTTCTGCTTCCTCCACAGGCTCATGCTGCTGCAGAGTTCCCTGCTCCAGAATCAGGTATATATTTCTTTCTTCTGTGCCTTGGCTTTAGGTAAAACCCAGTATCTCTGTACTCTAATTTTTTCTAGTGACAGCACCTATCAACACCTCTCTCAGCTGTTCTAGTGCTTCAAACACCATTCCTGAGCTTAAGAGTCTGTTCTTCCAGAAATTGCATCCCCATTCAGATAATAAAAGGTTTTCCTTTCATTTTCCTGCCTTTGCTCCAGGTGGCCAGCCCTGCTCGCAGTCTGTTTTTCCTTCCGTGCATGTGCCTGGGTTTGTCTGTGATCCAGCATCCCTGGTGGTCTGGGTCCCTACATGTTGTCCGTTTGCTCTGTTTCTAGGTGCTGATTTGTTTTCCTATTAATCTGCCTTCCTCCCTTCCTCAGCTTTCCTTAGACCGATCGCTGCCAACATATTTCATGTATCCTGTGCTGCGTAATAACCCGAGGGAAGGGGGCTCCATGCCTGGACCCTGGGGCTCTGTAAGAGCTATTTCCAGAGGTGGCAGGTGCTGGCAGGGCTCCAGCATTGCTGATTTAGTTGCTCTCCCTTCAAACTATTCCCCATGGAACATGTACCTCTGCACGTCCCAACCCAGTTGCTGCATGGGTGATGTTCCTGCTGGGGTAGATGCCTCAGTCCCTTTTTGGCCCTCAGCACAGCCAGGCAACTGCACACCAGTGCCTCCTTCTGGCTGGAAGGGAAGAGCATGCCTGGCTTTCCTCCTACCGTGCTTTGCTTTTCCTACTGGAGGAATGGGGGATAAAATCTCCTGCAGTTCCCTGACGGTTCCAAGGTAGTGCCATGGTTTGGATCACAAGCTTCTCTCTGGGCAGCAGAGTTGAGCTGCAGAAAAGAGAAGGGCTTAATCAAAAAATCATAGAATGGTTTTGGTTTGAAGGGACCTTAAAGCTCATCCCATTCCACCCTCCTGTCATAGGCAGGGACACCTTCCACCATCCCAGGTTGCTCCAAGCCCTGTCCAACCCGGCCTGTAACACTTCCAGGAATGGAGCAGCCGCAGCTTCTCTGGGCAACCTGTGCCTCCCCACCCTCACAGGGAAGAATTTATTCCTAGCATCTGATCTAAATCTACCATTCTTCAGCTTAAAGCCATTCCCCTTTGTCAAGGGGGATGTTCTCTATCACTCAGCCAGGCAAGTAAATCTGTGCTCTGTGCACTTTCCGGGGAAGCATTCTTCCTCCAGGCCTCCCAAACACTTCACAAAGATCCTTTCTCATGGACTGGGACCATGTGGTAGGATCAACAGATGCTAAATGGGAGAGGTCCTGATGGCTGACATCTAGCAAGGTGGGACCTTATCCCTAACTGGTGCAGGCAGAGCAGCCTAACCCCATGTATCATCCCTTGTCTATCCCAGTCCAAATGCCAGGCAGAACATTTTGGGAAGTGGTGTTGCAAAGGAAGCATTTTTATTAGGGAAAATCAGTTTATGAGGTTGCTGATGATCATCCCTCCATCCTCATTCACAGCTTGCTCTTCCCACTGTCTGCTGACACCTTTGTTTGTGCTAAAGATTAAGCTGTGGGGATGACTTGAGGGAGTTAAATATAATCCCCATCTGCATTCTACAGCAGTCACAGTCAGCTGGATAGGAACAGTGGAGGGAATGACAAGGCATGAGAGGACAGAAATTACTAAAATCATCTTTGTCTGCCAAGAAAGCATGCTCCTGGGAAGGGGAAAGCTGACCTGAAACCTGAGCATGAGAGAATAGAGTCAGACTGTGTCCAGGGATTACCCCCAGCTTCCTCTGACATCACAGATAAGCCCCCAGCTCCTTCTGATGTGGGAAGCCAGCTCACCACCAGTCAAGCTTACTGGGCAACTTCATCCTGACTGGGTTGGCATTGGCACTAAATTGCCTCAAAAATTCATCATGTTTTCACATGGGAGGAAAGTTCAGGTTCCATGTGAGCTGCCCCCAGCCAGTGGCCCAGACCTTCTCCTCCAGCTGCCCCAACCCGTCCTACTCTCCTGGGAATAGCCTGCAGACCCAGCCAGGGCTGCAGCACTCCTGTTAAATTTGGGTCCTGCATAAGTCACCAGGGCATGGAAGTCATGGCCCTTATAAATATTGATCTTGTCTTTGGAGAAGCTCACCATTTCAGAGAAAGAGGCTTTTCTAAATAGCATTAAATAGAGACGCTGAAGTTATTCTTGGCTCTGTAAACAGCATGGATCTGTGTGGCTGCCCTGTGTGTGGGGCTGAGTGCTCTGGCCTGGGCCTGCTACCTGCTCAGGCTCCTCTCTCCCCTGGGGCTCTGTGTTTCATGGTTATTTGTTTTGGGATCTCTCATGGCAGGGCAGAAATGGAAAAGTTCTGGCTGCTACAGACCTCTTTGCAAGGGAAGTGTTTCAGCCCTCTGACTGTTTTAGCTCTGTCCCCACACACTGGGGACAGGTTGTGCACAACCACCTATCCCTGCAGAGCTGGCTCAGGGCAGCACTAACCCTGTGCCAGTTGTATGGTGTGCTCTGTTCTAATGTAAGGGACGCAGTAACAATTATCCTCTAGGAAAAACTCCACTGGCACCTCCTCTCTACCTCACAGGCACGTGCACCACCTGGAAAAATGGAGGAGAGACTCAGAAATAGGATGGCAAAAGGTTTCCAGCACCTTCCAAAGCTCCAGGAAGTTTTGTGACTGAGACAGCATTTCTCATCAGGCCTGTGAATCAACCTCGGGAGATCTTCTAGTCCAGGATGAATAATGGCACATGTTACGGTGGCCTAGGACACTCCTCTTGGATGTGAAAGGTTGGAAAGCAGAGACCTTGACTTAGCCTGATCTCCCAGCATGGGAACCAAAGAGAAGGTGGTTCAGTCATGGTAAATGGTTTCAAATTCAACAGTTTCAAAATTTCAAATTCAGGTAGTCCCTCAGCAGTCAGCACTGCACATCTCTGTAGCAGCAATTCCTTAAATGTATGTGTGGGTAAGACTGCCCTGACTGGGACACAGTACAGATCAGACAGAGATAACCAGAGTGGGTCAGCAGAAGCAGCCAAACCCGTGCTCATCAACCTGGGTCACTTGTGGGGAGCTGTGAACCAGAAGTTGTCCTCTCTGTAGAAGTTCAGAAGCTTTTTGCTGTTTGCCCTGACCTGGCAGCTGATCATGTTTCTCCCTGATACTAACTTACATGAGAGGACAGGCATAGGAACAACACACCAGATGGATAGTGAGCGTTTGGTGATCCTCCCAGGAGAGCCACCAGCCTGGCCAGGCCCCACAGGGGCAGGACAGAGCTTCTCCATCTTACTGGGATCTGGTGGAGATTTGAGTAATAAACTGCCAGGCAGCATGGGCTAGCAGGTGCTAGGGCAGCATTGGGGGCTCTGGGGGCTACATGCATCTCAGAGATTCCCACCACTGAACTCAAACCAGCTTGTTCTGAGCCAGCCTATCCTCCCTCTCCAGCACAGTAGGTTTGCTGCTCCAGCGGTGCTGGGAGCACAGCTGAGCTGAGGAAACCCCATTCCTGGGATCAGCAGGGACAAATGGAGGGCCAGTCCTGCACTCTCCCTGACCTGGGGTGGATCCTCTTCTTGCATCCCAAAGGAAGAGCTGCTTCTTACTCCTCACAACCGGCACAGGCACTTGTTGGAGGGACACTTTCCTGGAGGACTTTGCATCTCTTGGGTGGTGAGAGATCTCTGGTGAGATGGGCTTTGGAGCACAGAGTGCGCTGGAGATCCTAAGGCAAGGTGAGCCATGCTTACCAGGCAGCCAGAGCAAGCTCTGGGCTGGCACACACCTATCCTCCTTTTCTCCTGAACTCTGCCCCTTTCACCTCTGCATCCCTTCCTGAGGAGGAAGGCAAATTGCTGGGTATGTCTCCACGTGCCACATTCCAGAGGGGAGAGCAGAAAGGCCCATCTGCAGCACCAGGCAGGTGCTCTACTGGTGATGTGTGTGGCCACTTGGAGCAAAACACACCTCGAGCAGGTCCTTGGGTGGCCCTGGGGCTGGAGCTCTGGGCTGAGGCTGTGCAGCTGCAAGTGGGAACAGTCAGACAGCGCTTGTCCCAGGCAGTCTCCTTCTGGAATCTATCACTGGAGGCTGGAGTGGGGCTCCTGAGTTCCCTTGCCTTGCCCAGGGAGCAGGTAGCCAGTAGAGGAAATATCTGCATGCAGGGCTCTGTTCTGCACAACTGCAGCCAAACCATGAACCCATTTGTCATTTCTCAGCCACTTTTGTGACCCTTGGTGCTGGTACTGCTCTCCTGTGCATGACTGAGCCTCCCTGTTCCAGGGAGATGATCACCATGGGTGAGGGTCTTTTGAGTTGACAAAACAGAGTAATTTGGGGAGATGGAAATTTAGTCTTTAAGTGAGTCACATCAGTGAGTCAACATGTCCCAGAGCTCAGGCTGCAGTGCCCGGCCTAGTGCAGGGAGAGTTCAGCATCCTGCCCGTGCCGTGCAAGGTCTGCATGGGGACAGCAAGGGCAGGCCTGGATCTACCCACATGGGATGCAGAGGTCTCAGAGCAGGGGAACACAGCAGGTGGGGACCTCCTCACCCATCACCCTCTGCTCCGTGGGATCTGTGGCCATGGCAGAGGGGCTGTGCATGATTTATGACACTGATGAGCAGGACACCTCCAAGGAGAGAGCCCCAGCTCCATGCTCACCTGCTGTGGTTCAGCATGCAGGACAGAGCAGCACCTGACGAGATGAGTCTCTTTAATGCAGTCCCTGTGCCATGGTCCCTGCATTCTGCAGTGGTTCTTCTCTGCTAGTTGCACACCTGGTTTTCTGCAAAGGGCAGGCACCTGAACTGCCTGTCCCATCCTGCCCCATGGTGTCCTGAGTGCACTGTGCTGGGCAGTAGGATCCTGCTGCCAGGATCTTCACTGGAAAACTGCCACTACAGAGCCAAGTGCAAGCTCTACCTCGTCTTTCTGAGGCTGGGACCATACAAACACGGGCCAGGACAGAACAGGAGATGTGGAATGAACATAAAGCTTGGGAGATGCTTGGCTTGATGCTGTGCTCAAGATGACCTTCCCCCATCAGTTGTGCTTTTGCAGAAGCTGAAGCAGATGAAACATGGCAGGGAGTTAATTTTTATTCATGCTTTCAGAGTGAACGTTTCAGGAGAACAGAAAATTTACAAATAAATGTCCACCTTTTCTGTCCCAAAGCCCTTCTGACCTGATCTTCTGGCCTGATGGACCATCATGACCACACTCACAGCATGCTGGTGTATCAGAGTTCTGTCCTTCAACTCTGACCCTGGAAAAACAACTTTCTTGAGCACAGCTTAACCTTTGCAGTGAGCCATGACCACAGGGAACCCAGGGTTCAATAAATGAATGTTTATGGTAAACCATCAGGGACATTGGCCTGTGAGATTTTTGACCTCAGTCTGAAGTTGTCTTCACAATTTTGCTGTTCCTCAGACTAAGGTTAAACCAAAAAGCCTTCTCTTTCTGCAGAGCTGAGAGAATTCCTGACATTTCTTTAGCAGTAGGTCACTTGCAGCTGCAACTACCAATACAAGTTGCTGGAGCAAGAGCAATACCCTGTAAAGAAGCTATAAATCCAGAAAGACTGTAGCCAACACCATGAACGAGGCATTTGATATTTTTTGAATATATTTCCAAACATCTGAATGTTCACTCACCACAGTTAGCCCCCCAGAGAGATCCTCCAAATCTCCAAAGCTAAACAGATGATAGAAACAAACCTGGAGGCTTTAGTTTTCATATACTAAGGGCAATTCAATTAATAATTAAAATTATCAAGAGGCTGGAAAGGCATGTGAAAAGCGTGAAAAGGTTGGAATTAGTAATTTTGAAGAGAAGACTGGGAGGGGCATGACTGAAGTTTGCAAAACCCCCAAGGGAGTGAATCAGGTGAAATTGAAATCAAATCCTAAGACAAAGAGCTGGGAGCAGTCAGTGGAACTGGTAGGATATCACGCTGAAATAGAGAAGAGGAAAGATTTCTTCATACAGTGAGTAAACCCTCAAGAATCTGCTGCCACAAGAAGTTGTGGAGGGAGATGCTGTCTGCATGGTCAGAAAGGGATTAGACCAGCTAGTGGACAGCAGGTCCATAAGGGAATATTAGAGGGAACAGTCAGGCTTCTGCCTTCTGCTGTCCCCATCCCAGTGACTGTGAATGCTGAACTAGAAGGTTCTTAGGCTGCAGAAGGCTCCCCCAAAACAGCATCTCCTATTGCCCCTGTTAATTGCAGGCTAGATATGCTCTAGCTCTGACCCAGTAAGGTTCCTGTTCCCTTTCTTGTTCCAATTTTCATCTGCAGGAATTTTCTGTGAGTTAGCACTCAGCTAATGGGGCATCTCAGCAACGGGGCTGAGGGATGAGCCAATGAGGATAACCACCACCTTCATCGTAGGGAGGACAAGCTCATATTGATAGGGATGGAGCAGATGGAAATTGTTTGCTATGCCTGTGCCCAGTCAGTGAGACCATCCACACTCAGCTGCAAACACAGAACACCCTTGGCAACTCGATCCTTGCCTTCACAGCCCTGAAGTGCTTGTGCCTCATATTGGAGCCAGAGACCTTGCTGTGCCTCTGTGCTGGAGATGCAGCCCAGGGTGGGCCACAGCTCCAAGCACCTCCAGAAAAGAAAATGCAGGCAATGGATAGAGCTGTTCTGGTCCAGGGTCAAGACTTGTCCCAGCACGGGTCCAATGGGGACATGCCAGTGTTGCACAAATCCTGCACACCCATCAGCAGAGCTGTGTACTATACACCAGAGACCCATGCAGGCCATGCAGTTTTAGTTCTTTCTCCTCAGGCTCTTTGCAAATAAGCCATCTAATTTTCCAATGTATTCTTGAGATTATTGAGACTTTGGATGGGACTTGAAGTAACCTGGTCTAGTGGAAGGTGTCCCTGTCCATGGCAGGGGTTTGGAATGAGTTGGGCTTTAAAGTCCCATCCAACATGAACCGTTCTGTGATTCTGTAAGTCCCACCTGAACAAGAAGCATGGTGTGACATTGAGGCAGACCTAGGACATTGTAAAAATGAACCATCCTCCCAGATAACTCACACCAATCTTACTGCAAGTGCCCCAAGAGAAGTGCTCATAAAGATATGCAGGAAGCAACTAGGGATGGGTAAAATAGGTTGGGGTGAGTTAGGAAGAAAGCTCTGTCTCCACCTCTCAGTTCCCAGTTTCACGGAGAAGTCATTTAGAAGACCTTATGTCCTTCCTAGGGCCCAGAAACTTGTGTGCAGGCCTCCTCCCAGCCTTGGTAACATGCTTAGATAAGCTTTGTCTGTAGCAGACTGCTGAGGGGTGCAGTTCAAGCCCACAATTTCAGTTTGACCAAAGCATCCACTCTGGCATCAGGCATGAGATGCATTTCAAAACACAACTGATCAGGTATGAAAGCTGCCCTTGTTCAGTGAGACAAAGCTGCAGATGAATTTTCCTCTCTTCCAAATCCTTCCCAGGGTGATCTCAGTTCTTGCCAGTGACTTCCTCAGTCACGAGTCTTGGTCAAGTAACTTGGACAAACAAGATCTAGCCTTGAACTATTTTGAGAATATTTTTTGCTTATTTGCTGTTTGTTCACCACACTGCCTGACTGGGCTGCTTGGCCACATTTGGTGGCTTCTGCTTGTGGTTTGGGTGGGCCTGAACCTTCACAAACAGAAGGAAGATGGGTGCAGCCAGCACAGTTGCATGTTTATGCTGTCCTCCAGCCAGTGCCAGCATCCACAGTTACTATTTGAATCGGCCTTCCTGTGGTCAGTGCACCAGAGAGGTGACCAGCTTGGGTGCCATGTGGAGAGCCTGTGGTTTAAGTCATGTCATTGTCAGATGCCACCTTCCTGCCACGATGCTTTTGTGAGCCCTCTCACATCAGAGAAAGATGTTTACAGTGCAAAGACCACCTACACAAAGCTTAATGTGACTGACCAGAAGACATCTTACTGTGGCAGTGGTGTGACCTTCTTAGTGCCATGAGACATGGAGGAGAAGCCCATACCTACCAAACAGTGCTACATATTTGGATGCTGTGATTGTTTTAATATCATCCAGTAATGCCCTGCAGCATCTCCCAGTCTCCCTAATTCAGAAACTATGAGTTGTTGTGATGCCACAGAAGGTGCCTGGAGAAGTGATGAGTCCACTGACTCCTCCTGGACCGAAGCAACCCATAAAAGGCTTCTGCTGCACCAGCTGCAGCTCAGCAGTTTTCAACACCATACTGAAGAAAGATATGACATGATATTGTTGCTTCCTGGACTCCAGAGAGCAGATTCCCCAAATGAGTCTGAACATATTGTTAACCCTCCAGTATAATGGGGAAGAGGGAGTTCCTGATCTAAAGATGTTTGGTGAGATGGACAGACCTGAGCTGCCCCATTCCACCTGCATCTGCAGGACCAAACATCCCCACTGCTGACCCTGGAGCAGACAATGTCAGCAGAAGTTCAAGCATGGTGATTCCTCACTTCATATGTTCTTTGAGAAAGTTATTTTCAGTTTTATCCTGAGAAACCTAACCTGGTGCTTTCCTAGATTAAAGTTTGCTTCTGCTGTTCAAGATCTGCCTGTTAGGAGAATTAGAGCAATTTCCAAATGAGGCAACCCAATGAGTTTGAGAGTATTGAGACTTGGAGGCTGCCTGGGGAAGTTTATTTCATGCTGAGGGAAAGGGGGACCCTACCGCCTCCAAGAGTCACCAGCCAGGATCCTCTCCAAAGGTAAGTCTGCACACTCATGGAATCCTGCCCTTGGTACCTTCGTGCTATCAGCCTTGTCAGGCTGGGCTGAGATATTCTACACTAATTGACTCCTGTAAGCTGAGCTGAGTGCAAGAAGGAGCAACTGAACTGCCACAAGGTCCAACCACGACACTCCTGTTTCAGCAAGTTTTGTTCTATGTAGTTTCCAGGAGCTTTCTTCTCAAAATACTGGTCAGCTGCAGGAAGGTATTTATTCATGTTTGCCAGGTATTGAACGAGCTCCCAGCAGCATTGCATTGATGAAAAATAAGAAAGGACCAACAAGTAAGAAGGTACCAGGCAAGGGAGGTTCAATAGTAGAAATTTTTCAGTCTCAGACAGGACTTGTGCAAAGGAAGATCAGGTTTGTGCCTCTGAGTCTTTATCAATGTCAGTGGGAGCTAAGTCTGGCCATACCACCATCTCAGTATGTGATGGAGGTGGAGTATCTCTCTCATGCCACCACGAGTCATTTTAGGTTTTCTTTTCTTAGCTGAAAATTCACATTTTTAATTTCACCAACACCAATAGCTCACATCCACAGAAGAGTGGCCGGTCTGCCTTCCAAGGCTGTATGAATAGAGAGTTCACCATGTCTCTGAGCTCCTTGTTCCAATGGTCAGTTATTCCTACTGTTAAAAATAGTTACTTTATCTCAAGCCTGACAACCACCAGCTTTGCTTTCCAATCCTTGGATCTTTTTCTATATTTGTCTGCCCTCTTAAAGAGCCCTTTGCACTCAAAGTATTCCCCCACATCAGTTCTCACAGGCCATGATTAAATCACCTCTTAAAAACCAGATAAGCCTAACTGATCATGTTCCATTAGTCTCTCACTGAGAATGATTTCTAGCCCTGGGATAGTTTTCTAGTTCTTTCCTGAGTCTTCTTCAAGTTTTCAGTGTCACTCCCAAGTATAAGCACTAGACCTGAATGTGCTATTTTGGTGATGATGTCACTAAAATCACATGCAAGAGCAGTGCCACCTCTGTTATATTCCCTACTTGTGCATGTCAAAATCCTGTCCAGCCTTGCAGCAGCAATTGGACTGTCTGTTCTCTGGGTTTTGACTGAAGCCTGAACCCTCTCCAGAGTCCCCACTCTCCCTGTTCCATCATCGCAGAGTGCCCTGCACATCTGATATCAAGCCATCATTAAATGTTGACTGAAGTGTCTCTGTTTTTCTGTGTTTCAATGCCTATGAACCCCTCATCTCTCCAGCTTGATTTTTCCTTTGCCACGAATTATCCATCTGTGTTTTTCTTTAGATAAGGTTTTACCCCATGTCATTAATCACATAAACAAGCTTTTCCCATGATGTTCTTGTGCTTGCAGCATACCAGTTGCCTCCAAGAGGGAAAGAAAATCCTTGCTATCCCTTTGCAGTACAGACCATTCCAGGTGATTTCTGTAGCATTGTCAGGTATTTCTAAAATGAGAACTTTTTGGAAAGCATCACTGACAGCCCCATGTTTGCATTCTGGGAAGGGTATCATGGGGTTGGTAGAGGCAGGGCATGTCACTGTGAAAAGGCAGCTGAAGTATTGAAAAGAATTGCCATTTCAAGGGATCCACCTTTCTTCTCCAGCTGCAGAGAATCCCAGACAGCTCCTATACTAGAGAGCATAGTGAGGTGAAGCCAAATGACAAAGTCCCATTTTTCAAATAATCAATAATAGTCATAGAATCATGGAATCATAGAATATCCTGAGTTGGAAGGGACCATCAAGTCCAGTGACAGGCCCTGTACAAGACACCACAAGAATTCCATATGTCTGAGGGCATTGTCCTAGCACTCTTTGAGCTCTGTCAGCCTTGGTGCTGTGACCACTGCCCTGGAGAGCCTGTTCTGGTGCCAGACCACCCTCTGGGGGAAGAACATTCTGCTAATATCCAATCTAACCCTGCCCTGAGACAGCTCCAGCCATTCCTTTGAGTCCTGTCACTGGTCACAGAGAGCAGAGATTGGTGCTGCCCCTTGTGAGGAAGATGTAGATTGCTTCCTCAGGAAGCTCCAGAGTTAATAAAATGCAGCATCCCAATCCCCCCAGATTCTTGCTCCAACATTAATGCATCTACCTTTTAGCAGAGCTCAGGATCCTCACCCAAAGCTGGGACAGATGGGAGCCAGTGCAGCAGTATCACTGTGCACCCTGCACTCAGCACTGTGGCTGCTCCTTCCTTCCCCCAGCTGGGTTCTCATGCTCTCCTCTGGCTGCACTCCCTGTGCATTTACAATTAGATCCTTCCCATCTAGCTGCCAAGGCTCTTAGTAACAAAGTGTTTAAGAGGTTTTGGTACCTCTTAATAATGCACTTAGAAATATCTTTGATGTTAAGAGGTGAACTTCAGTGAAGTACTTTGCAGTGGAAAGATCATGGAAATGTCAGCTGGATCATACCTATTTGTGCTGTATTGCTGAGGGAACAGTGTCAAACCCAAGCCCTGTGAAGCCAGAGGCAACCTGGAAGGTTTCAGCAGAGGAACTGGATGAGCTCCAGAGCCACCAGTGTGAGCCCAGATCTGTCTCCCTGCACATCACACTTGGCTCCACACATGGCTGGGAAAGGGATGGATTGAGGCTTTGTGACCTGTTTCATAGATCATAAGTTGCTTTGCCTCAGCCATAGAGAGCACAGGGCAGCCTGGCCAGGCCAGGGCAGAGGCTGGTGGATTTCTGATAAAATAGTTTTAAAAGGGAATCTGAAGGAGGGGGAGAGTGAAGTCAGCTGAGAAGAAGGAATATTGTTCCCAGATATTAAGGATAATGGAATGGGGAACTACCACAGGCTGGGAGGTCCCCACTGCAGGGTAAACCCAGATCTTCATCCCGGGGGAGAGAGGAGGACCCCAATGTGGGCCTCACATGGGTATAGCCAAGCAGGTGGCAGTCTGCACACCTCTGGCCAGCTCAGACTGTGGGAGGAGGTCTCAGGAGCTGAGAAAGGCTTTGCTGAGGAACAGGGTTCCCTGTGGGGACAAGATGAATCCCTGGATCTCTCCTGGCACCATCTCAGCAGAGCTGTGCTTCCCCCGAGCACCAGAAAAAAACCACTCAATTCCTTCAGCTTGTTCAACTGCACCTAAATATCCTGTTCCTTCCACAGTTCCCACCATCCACCCACAGGAACCCAGCAATTGCCAAGAAAAGGAAATAATCAACTCTGGAACAACTGTGTCCCATATAGCAAAAGCTGGTGAGATGCTCTTCTAGCTTTTCTGGGTGGCTTTTGAACCTGTATTTCCTTCAGTCCTTTGCTAGGTGCCAGTTCCTGACCCAGGACCTAGTCTCTGGGGCCCAGGTCACCCTGCAGCCCCCACACCAAAACACACAAGCTCTTTGAGGAGGAGAACCTGGCAAGAGGACTGGGAAATATTGTCACTTCAGCTGAGGTCACTCTGCAGCCCATCTTCTACCCAGAGACCTCAAATGAAGACACTGGAAAATAACACTGGAACAACCTCAGATGTTATTCTCCAGCCTGTCATTACCCTGAGTCATGATGGAGACAAGTGAAGAGCTTCTACCCAGGCTGGACTGTAATCAGAGTGATGGAAAAGACCATTAAGTCATCTGGGCCATCTGCCTCCACCAATACATGCCTGTTCTCTGCTTCATCTTATCTAGTACTGAGCTTGGAGTGAGTCAAGTGATGCAGCTTCCTGCTTCCCACGGGAGACCTTTTCCTAATAAAACTAACAGCTGAGATGGAAACATTTCCTGATATCCTGCCTAAATATGCTGTTGCTCACATACATACTATTACTCTGTCTGATCCTCCTGTGGGACTCTGAAAGGACATCTCTCCTTGGTGTTCATACCCATCACCTTTCTGCTGACAGTTACAGTCAGATTTTCCCTGGGTTACCAGACAAGCTGCATTTTACTGTATGATGGTAAGGACTCCAGACACAAGGCTGCAAACAGCTTTCTTCATCCTTGGAGCCTTTGGATGCCTCCTAAGAAGCTGGATTCCCCAGACATTCTGCAAAGGGGAATGTTCTGGAGAGGTTTTTGTACAAAATCTAGGATGAGGCTTAGAGAGTTGCACCGTTGAGTGAAGTTTCTCATTATAATTCTTTATCTTTTGTTCTGATCTAGTTTTAATTCTTTATAATTTAATCTCTAGTTTCTCCAGGGATCTTCATCCCATTTCCACACCTAATTAGAGCTTGAAGGCATGTGGTGCCATTTGGAGGAATGCTCCAGGTGCCAGGTGACTTAAAGGTTTGCAGTTTGTAGAGAGACACCAGCATTTACTTGCAAGGTAGAAGATGGGGGGGGGGGAAAGGAAGATAGGTAGATCTATAGACTGATGACTTTAGGTGCAAGAGATGAAGCCATGAAGCTTTATAAAAACTTCAGGGCATATGGCTTAGCTCCTTCCCCTCACTTTGAATTAGAGGCTTATTAGAATAAGTGATTTTCAGGGTTGTAGAAGCCCTGTGGTAGAGCCATTTTCCAACATTAGATGCTGCAAGGGTGGGAAGTCCCCTCAGTCCCATGTGAGCTTGGCATGGGATGTGCTCCTCATCCACCTGGCTGATGCTCAGCCCTTACAGCCCACTGGTTCCTCACAACTTCCTCCAAGGACATGACCCGGAGCATACTGATGGCAGTGAAGTGTATGGAGAGGAAGGACCTGAGTGAGGTCCTGATGGAGTGAGTCAGGGATACACAAAGGGTGTGCAAAATCACAGGTTGTTCCTCAGAACTGAACTTGGCTTCCAAAACACTTCTTTACCCTTAGCTTCTGACAAAAACCTTGCCATGCAAAATCCTGCCTAACTGCCACAGTGCCACCAACCTGGGGATGCCACAGTCCCGGAGGGGGACAGTGTCTTGCAGGGAGCAGAATAAGCCACAATCCAAGATGGAGCCCCTGTGTAGGACAGATAAACAGAGCCGTGCCTGCAACAGGAAACTAATTTAAGTTTAGAAGATATTATTTTTTCCCTTGGTCAAATGAGATGGAAGATCCTCCTTCTGTTCTTCATTAAGCAACAAAGAGTGAAACCAACAGCAAATTGTGTGCAAACCATCCAACTGTGGCCCTGAACTCCTGAAACATCTTTATTCACTTAATCTGGGATTCAGGAAATTCTCGTCCAAGCCAGTTTTATTGGGTGGTTTGACTTGAGCTTTCAGCCTCGCAATCAGTAACAGATGAACAATTTTGCATAACATTTTTCTCCTGGATTTTTGGCTCTGCTCCTCCTTTCTAGCAGCTGATCTGATGAAGCAGACCTGTTCATCCTGCCAGAGACGCCAGCCTTGCTTTGAGTCCAGGAATGGCGACAGGCTGCCCTGGGTCTTGATCAAGGTCAAATCCTATCTTCCTAGATTGACCTCCATTGATGGCTCATCTCCCCATGTCCTCTCTCAACACCTCCCTCCTAACTCCTTCCTGCTGCTTCCAGGGTACTTCCCTCAGGTACTGAGCCCATAAAGATCCACTCAAACCAGGTCCCGGGTGCTGAAGGGAGCAGTAGATGCCGATAAATTGCAGCCTGACTCAGATGTGTGGGAACCTGCTAATAAAACACAAGGGAGTGGTTGGAGCTTCACGGGGAGGAGGGGTGCTCTGTGGGATGACCTGCCCCTCAGCACCTCTCCAGGCAGGTGGCTGCTGGGCTTGTTTCCATTGTTCTCTCCTGAGCAGAGCTGTTGCTTTTGGGAGCAGAGCATGGGTAGATTTCTGTACTGTTGGGATACCTCTAGCACCAGTGTCCATGTTGGCCCATCACCCACTGCCTAGGAGGGCACACCTGGCACCACGTGGGACACACTGTGCCTGCAGACCTGCTGTGCATAGCATGTGGACTCATGTGCCAGAAGTGATGGGGGCGGGGCACACTCATCCCCACAGCCAAGGTGGTTCCAGTCCACTGGGCTCCTCTGTCCCGCTGGGAATGGGCGGCATTTGAGCCACTGAGAGAAGGCAAAAGCAAAAGGGTGAGACCCTGGAAAAAAGGGGTATGCAAAAGGCCTGGAGAACTCCTAACCCGCTGGCAAGGGACTGTTCATGTGTGCACACCGTGTTTGTGCACATGTGCATTACTTGTCAGCATCCCTCTGCCTCCACCCCTTTGCCTTGGCTATCCAGAGCTGCCAGAACTCAGTTGAAGGCTAGTCAGGAAATTAAATAGGTGCTATGCACCCTCCTTGTTCCCCCCTCGTGGGTGGCCTCCCTCACCTGCCCATCACCCCCTGCACCCGACCAACTCTCTGGCAGCAGATTTCACTGGATGATGTTGCCGCCTTGCTGCCAGTTCCCACAATAACCAGGTCCCGGGCCTGGGGAAAAACACTTTGCTCAGCCAATGTGTTTGCTCAGACGCTTCAGCCCAGGCTTTTATTTTTATAATGCCTTGGAGATCTGGGGCTTAGAGGGGGATTTGCTTCCATGTGCCTGACAAAGAGGAGTGACCTCAGCGACACCAGAGAGCATATAAAACCTTTCTGGGCTCTGCATAGGAGTGCCGCTTCCCTTCTTGGCTGCTTTTGGCTCCATCTGCTCTCTCCACACATGGGTATCCCTGATGGTCCCTCTTGGGTGGAGAGAGAACCAGGCAGGCGATGAATGTTCACATGAATGGGATTCACATTATTTGCAGAGCTCCCAGATTCATGTCCTGAATTTTAAGCAGGAGAGTGATTCCCCATATTGAAGCAGGTCTGTATCTTCTCCTCTCCGTCCTTCAACCAACCCATCTGCCTGAACTGCTCACCCCATGGGCTGGCTCTCCAAGGGTGAAGGAGTTCCCTGCCCCCTCTCTCAGGTTGCCCCTAGGGACCTGATCCTGACTCTGCATTTTCTACTCAGGCCTCTCCTACATGGTTGGGTGATCACCACTATGCTTTGCAGAGCTGAAACTGTATTAAATCAACATGTCAAAGATAATTTTATATATTCCTTCACTCATCCTGTGAAATACTGGCCATTTTATGCCACATGGAGCAAAGTAAGTTGAAAACCCATTGGGAAAGGCAGGAAAAACAGTCATTAATAACTGTACTTAATTACAACCTAATTTCTTGAAAAATGTGTTTGAAAGCAGCTGGCAACAAGTTGAACTGTGTGGAAAGTTTGAAGAACACCAGACTAGACATTAATTAGACAACAGCCTCCAGAAAAGGTCAGGCTCTGGAAATATTTAAAAGCCCCATAATAAAATGAATTTTAATTCCAATGCTAAATTAAAATTTTATTGCGAATCCCAAGAAATTAGACTCTCTCCCCACAGACACACTGCACATATTTTAGGGAGACCTGCTTTCCACACACCACAAGCTCCCTATGGGGTTTCACAAACCATCTCTTCTAGTGACCTCCTTCTGGTTGGAAACACCACAGAAGCACCTTCGTTCCATCAAGGGCTATTGTTACTATGAGACCTCACACATTAACCTCTCCAGATTTCCAATTGGCCACTCTAGCGCAGCAAGACCTCTCCAGAAGCCTGATGCCTGAAATATCATCTGGAACCCACTCTTGGGCATGGAGAGAGATGATCTCTTGGGAAGACCTACAGAGATGCTATGACCATAGCATCAAGGATGTTACTTGGAAGTGACCACACATCACTTGCTTCCAACAACATTGCTGTTGTACTGTCCCTGTTGGTTTAACTGAACTCTCCCTGAAAAACAAGGATACGGACTGGTATCATGTCAGTCCCTGCAGTTATGGCAGGACGAAGGACCTTTCCCTTTGCCAGATAAGTGACATTGTCCTGAGGATACAAGCTGTTCACCAAACATAAAAGTCCCAAGAAGGAAATTTGCTGATAAGGAAAAGCATCTACCAGTAAAGGGTGCAACTCATCTAAGAGGCATTGTACAAAGCCACTACCAGCAGACATATTTGATGCCTCTGCATTTGTAATATTTCATTGTTCCTGGCTTGTTGGTTCTTCAGCTCTGTCCTTATTCTGGCCATTTTCATGACACCCCTTAGCAAGTACCCTGCAGGAAAACCTGTGTGAGAACACTGGGAATATCATGACTTTTACAGCGGGGCACATCTACCATTCAGTGGAAGATGTCCTTGTGGGAAGACAACCGGCACAAACCACCAATTGTTATCCCATCACAGCAACTGTCACTTTCCCATAAAAAGATACCCCTGTCCAGGTTGTGTGGCACTGCCCTGAATGCATGAATTCCAGGTGTGCATGGGAAGAGTATTCCTGGTCCTGCCGTGTGGGAGCCACATGCTAACTGCCCATGGCTTACCCATCCTGGCTGCTGTTCCTCTCTGTTATAGTCTGCTAAATGACATGTATCTCCTTAGGAAGTGGGACTGGGACATGCTGGGAGCTCATTGCAAATGGTTTTTGGCAGTGCATGATATCACAGAACATGCATTATGTACATTTGACTGAATGCAAGCTGGTATCTCTGAGCTCTCCCACTTCTGCTGGCTCATCCGCCCTCCTACTTCTAAGGCAGCCACAAGTCCCAGACCTCCCGTGCTCCTCAGTTGCTTCCAGAGCAGCTGGCAGGAAGCAGTGGCTTCCAGTTTTGCAGGAAATTGTGAATAATTTGGTTTCAGAAATAGCAAACTGTTTGGACTCCAGGTATTTCCAAAACAAAACATCTTAGTAGCTTTCCTTCTGTGAAAGGTTTAATGAAGTTTGTCTCAGTCCAGATCAGACAAAAGCATTTTCCTAAGATTTCAAACTTTTCAGAGGAGGCACTTCTGCCATCTGATGGCAAAATACTGCCAATGCGAAGAATCGTAGAATAACAGAATGATTTGCGTTTGAAAGAACTTCAAAGCTCAACTCGTTCCAATCCCCTGCCATGGGCAGGGACACATTCCACTAGCTCAGGTTGCTCTAAGTCCCATCCAAGCTGGCCTTGAACCCTTCCAGGAATGGGCAGTCCACAACCTCTTTTCTCAAGGAGTTGGCAAGGTTTTGGGGGCATGTGTCTGACCACCCAAACATTGCTCTGTTCTCCTTTTCTTCTCCTGGCACATCTGCTGCAGGAAAGGGAGGCAGGTGCAGTCTGACATCCTGTCACTAACAGGGAGGTGGGAAGCAGCAAAACAAAATTCCCAAGCCTTTCCCACAAGTGGCAATGTTTTTCAATAGAAATTGTGGGGTATTCTTTTCTAATCCCAAGCTTGGACTGTGCTGCTGGAGCTGGGAGAGATGTTTCTGTCCTCTACTTGCCATTCAGAGGTAACTGGTCCATCTCTGAAGTATCTGTACAAGGTTGACAGAGACTCCAAGCTGCAAATCCAGACCTAAGGGTTTCAAGGAACAAACATGAGAGGATGGGTTTGTCTGCAGTTCATTTTGAAGGAAATTTCCTTTCCTTCTGCTTCACATCATCTCAGCCCTCCACCTTCATTTAGAGCAGCAGCTCCTTCTTTTGAGGAGACACCAGGTTCAACTAGGTCATTCATGAGCTTGGAAATCCTGCTTCCATATCAAGTATTCACTTGTGCTAGACTGTGATTGGCCCATAGATCCATTTTGGTGGACACATCACAAGAAGAGTGAGAGAGAGAAAAAAAATCTGCTGTAAGCCAGGGAAAAGAGATGCTTGAAATGCACAGGGGAAATTCTGCAGGTAGGGAGAATGGGCTCAAGTCTTTGGGGATCCCAGACAACAAAATAGTGACACATTTTGTCCTTTTTGAGGTAATTGCTTGGATCAGACAGAAACAGCACACTGGACTCTGGCTGTGGGTCTTCAAACCGGCCCTACGATCCAAGGGGCTTCACCAAAGCAGAGCAGAGGATACCCATGGGGAAACCTGGCATTTTCCTGTGTCTCATGTTCAAAGTGAAGGTGATTTAGGAAGAAACATGAAGTGTCTTTCCAGGAATTGCTGTAGAATCAGATCCCTGGGCTCCATCATGTTTACAGCTAGCAGACATAAAACATCCCACATCCATCTGAAGAAGAGCTGTAGTGCTCCATGTCATAGCTAGAGGAGCACTAAATGCCTACATTCCTCAAGCCAGGAGTCCCTCCTTGGTACAATTTTGTTGTATCTTCATAGATTATGGCACTGGAGTTCATTGAAGCAGAAGCAGTAGAGGAGAGGACCCCCCAGGTCCATTTCCCTCCTGAAGGAGGATGTGCTGTTGCCACCCCAGGAGCAATATTGTGCACAGGCTGTTTGTTGCCTGTGTCCTGCCTGAGTGACTGCACAGCACACCACAAAAGCCACCAAGGCACCCCATAGTATGTCCACTCCCAGAGATGTGCTGCTTTTTAGGTACAGGGGAAGCAGAGTTCCAGGGAAAGCATGGCTGCTCTAACAGCCCACATTAGAGGCTCTGACAAGGAAGGATTCCCCTTAATGCTTTCCACTTGGAGAGATCAGGAGACAGCAGAGACCTGAAGCTCCTTGGAAATCACCTCTTTGTCTTCCCCTGGCCTCACTAGGGGATAGAAGCAGGAATGGGAACACATTGGTTCATGAACAGGAAGACAAGGCATCCTGCTCCCATATCACCAGCTATTTTTGTAAGCCTGTCCCTGATGCGTGAGCTGAGTGCTGGTAGCCAGCATTCTGCTGCCACCCCTGTGTTTGTGAATCAGCAGTTCAGTATTTTATGTCTCGGGCTGAGGTGATTGGTCCCCAGCAGCCGGACTGCCTGACTGGGGTGAGCCACCACCCTGCCTGAGGTTGGTTGCAGGGTGACAAATGGCAAAGATGCCCTTATATAGCAGCTCTTGAGGGCTTTTCATGCTAAGCCAGCTGGCCAGAGCCTTACTTCTGAGTCCATCTCAGAACTGATAGGAAATGCTGCAGGCAGCCTGGAAGGAGCTCTGAAGTACAAACAGCCCAGGCTGCAGAAAGGCATCACTGACTCCAGCTGATACCAGGCAGAAAAATTCCCGGACCCCACCTGCAGCAGTGGAAAGTGAATCTGCCCTCTGGGAAAGGAGGTGACCTCTTGGCTGTTTCAGGGAACATGACCTTGACATCAGCTGGGATGGTCCCAGCTCAGTCATGTGAAATGCCACCCAGAAAAGCCAGTGTGCCATGTCCCCACCTCCTCTGCCCAGAAACCTGTGCAGAGCATCCATGGGGCTGCTAAGCATCTCCTTCACCTTGACCCTGAAGCCCCTGTCCCCACCCTCAGCAGCTAGTGCTCTCAGACCTAACAGTGTAGTGGAACTGGGTGAGGAGTAAGTCAAGGACTTGGAAGATTTTCCTGTGTGCAGTGATTCATATCTTGTGTTTGTCAGTAGATGGGAGTGTTTGGAGAAGAGCCAAGTCATCATGAAAACATTTACAAATCCCAGACGTTTTGTGGATTTCACCACAAATTATCTTCTGTCCAACACAGCCAACCCACACTTTCATCGACATTTCTGAGCTGCAGTTTATTAATCCTCTATTTCCAGCAATGATGTGAAGATAGCAATGGCCAGAAAAGGGGGAATGCTACTAGAGTTGTGCCAGCTGGACAGTAAAGGATCAGTGCTTAGAACCCCAGTGACTCCTCTCTTCCCCATGGCTGCTTCACCTTGCCCAGCAGTCAAAGAGATATGGATCAAGACTTCCCTGGGAGAGAAGAAAGAAAAGACTGTTCCTAGGAGGGCAAAGACCATGCCAGCTCTTCTGAAAGACCTGTCTGAGAGCATCTATGAAGAGGTGTAGTAGAAACATAAAGTATAAATTAGAGTCAAAGCCTAGGAGAAAGTGGCAAAAAGGAATAGAAGAATATCAGGCACTGATGGCACCAAGGCAATTCAGATTGCAGCACATCTGTGAGTAGCTTTTCAAGACCTGCCGGCTGGGAAAATAAAGAACATCTCAAAACAAAGAACAGCATAAAACTAAGGACAGCCTATGCTCAAAGAAAAGGAGCCAAAAGGAGTCTTTAAAAAAAAGAAACAAAACTGCATAAATCAACAGTGATGCCCACTCACAAGGGACCTGTGTGAAAACACAAATCAAGTCCTAATTGCATCCAAAGCCAATGCATGGGCATCAACTGAGAGCCCAGGCGAGGTGAGGACTTGCCAGCTGACATCCCTTCTCCTCTGTGTCATTGCAAGGAGCTCTGGACTGGTCACCTGGAGATACTCCTCAGAGCCTGAATGCTGGATATTTGTCCTGGTGCTGTGAATAGGTGGGTGTGAGACACTGAGTGTGTGAAAACAGTTTTGTTTGAAATAAAATCACCTTTTTCTTCTAAACCCTTTCTCACAGATATGGGGAAATATAAGGGGAGATCTTGGGAAACATTTTCACATAGTGGGGCAAAGTCTCAACTTGCTCTTCCAAAAAGAGGGCAGAAACCCATCCTTTTTAATGGCATATTGGGCTGATCCCTCAAGGAAGGTACAGACCATGATTAACCTGATGTCTTGGGATGTAACTGAGTAGATGTTCTTCTCCCCATCCTTTACAGTACAGGCTGCCTCTCTGTCACAAGATGGAAAGAAAATTTGGCATGCTGGAGATATCCTTCAGGGCCTCTCCACCTATAGTGCCTCTCTGGGGCAGGACACAGCTCAGCTTGTTGAACACAGATCCATGGAAAGTTGTTTATACCTCTCTGACAAAGTTAAGACCTGAGGACATCTCTTGTTATTCACCACTCAATGAAGGCAAGAAATTGAACCCCTTGAGGAGGAATGGTCCTGAAAGTGTTCATCTGAGAGGGACAATCCCTTTCAGGCTGATGCTGGGATGCTCATAGTGTTCAGGGAACAGCAGTCTCCACTCTCACCATCCTCAGGTAGATCCAATTGGGTGATTATTTCTAATTCAGATTTTCACTCTTGCAACAGCCAGGGCTTATGGCAGCAGCTACAGCTACAGCTAATGCTGCTGAGACATGCATCTTTGTGGAGTGGCTCTTGGCTGCCTCCAGCCTTCAGTTTTGGAGCTGAAAGTGTATTTGTGATATTTTAACATCTATCAGCTCCAACATCTTGCCAATGTGGGTAGATAGTTAGAAACAACAGGAAGGTATGAACTGCCCCACGCAGAGAGCCCATGGTGAAGCCATGGTGAAGCCTGAAGCCATATGGGATGACACATGGTGGCAGGTACAGAACCAAGCCCATATCTTGACTTGCACAGCTTGGTGTTGGCTTGCTTTAGCTGTCTCTCCCCTCCAGACATGTTTCCCACCCTTCATGACAATGCCAGGTTTTACACCTGTGCTGTGGAAATGCTGCCAGGACCCACCGAGTCGAGTGTAGGGTGCCTCTTCACACCATGAATGGGCAGCAGGGCACATTGCACCCTTTGATGCCAAACACTGAGGAATGTCCACACCAACCAGTGACCAAGGTGTCCCCAGGTGTTAAACAGGCACTTACCAGGACCAGATCCCAGGGCTCCCATCCCATAGATGAGAACAAAGACCTCCGGATCTCAGCCAGATTCTGCCAGGACCCTCATAAGGTCATGTTGATTCCAGCTAAAAAGGCTGTGCAAATCACATGAAAAGTAGTAAATTACCTAATCCAACCTCCTAGATATCTCAGGCCTTTGATAGTTGCCTTGATTTTTCTATATTAGGGCTAATAATTTGGCTCAAGCTCCTCTTTCAGATAGCAGCACTATTGGATTGCACCAGCATTACTGTATTAAAGAACATCCTTGCCTCACTGTTCAACCGGGATTTCATGGTGCTGGCAGAAGGGCCATTAATAATGCACCCATTTTCTAATGCATTTTTTAACACAGAATAATTTTCCAGGACTTTCACAACTGTTTTGACAATTGGCTCCCCTCAGGGCAGCTTGGCAAGCTGCAGGCAGAACTAAGTCCCAAAACTGACAGGAGGAGGAGATGGGATGACCCATCCAGGGCAGGGGACTCCAGATCATGGTGGACAGGGCAAGGTGGAAGGCAGCTTAACCTCTCAGAAAAGGAACAGAATGGCTGTGAGAGAAATTTAAATTACAGTGTTCCCTCAGCACAAGTCCCAGTATGTCCTTCCTGGATGAAGGACAGAGGCTGGCTGTTTCCCTGAAGTACAACCATATCTCAAGCACAGTAGTCATAGTAAAATTGCATAAGAACTGTTGGCCAAGGGATCAAACCTCCTGATTCAGGCTTTAAACTGTCTCTTTGGCGTTAGCAGGAAAGCAGTTTTCTTGCACCATCAGGGTTTTTTTCTCAGCCTCACTCCAACTGGCCACTCCCTTAGACAGCTTGGGAGGGGGTCAACACAACACCTCTGCCTCTCACCCCTTACCCCAGCATGAGGATAAGCCCAGCCTCCACCTTCCCAATGAGTCAACTCAAAGAAACTTAAGGCTCTGTTATTTCTTTCTCCCGTTCTCAGAGTACTTTTGAATATCCCTTCTCTCTGCTCCAACTCCACAGGCTCCAGGGATTTGGCCCTGGCAAATAAGCTCAGGCAAGCAGGAGCTGACTGTTACATGACCCTTCTTGTAATTTGCTGGAAATTGGTCTGTAGGATAAACAGACCAATGTTAACCTTTATATAGTAAATAAAACTCCAGTGAATGTGGCCACTTAACATGTCTAAAAGATACATTTTTACTTCTAATATTAACACATTTTCAAAGGAATCTTTCTTTGGCAAAAACCAAAAAATATTTGTTTCCTGTTTCAGTAAATAGTCGCCACGGTAGAGCAACTCCATCTGATACTTACTCCCTGCTGCATACAGCTGATCCCCCTTTATCCCTGTTTACTGCAGGGATACTATTAAATACCTTCAGCCACTGCTGCTTGCAGATTTCCAGAGAGCCCATATCCTGTTTATAGCATCTCTGCCCAGGCTGCTGTATGAGGGAGCTCCAAACAGGAGAGAGAAAGGGTTGAGGGGGAGATGCTGAGATGTGGAAGGAAAAGAAGGAGATGGAGAGATGTCTGCTGCCACCTCCAAGCAATGGGATGTTGCACCATTCCCACTGAGAGCGACAGCAACAGAGAATCAGAGAATCACAGCAAGGGTTGGGTTGGAAGGACTTTAAAGCTAATCTCATTCCACACCCTACCATGGGCAGGGATGCCTCCCTAAAGACTGGCTTGCTCCAAGCCCCATCCATCCTTGGCCTTGAACACTTCCAGGAATGGGGCAACCACAGCTTCTCTGGGCAACATGTGCCAGGGCCTTACCGCCCTCACAAGGAAGAATTTCTTCAGTCTTCAGCATAGTCAAGTATATTCCGCAATGGTCCTGAATGCAGGGAATGCCTGGATGAGGTCTCCAGAACAACTGGGCTGCATTGGTGACAGACAGACCTGCCCCACCTAGGGTCTGCTGCAGTGTTCTCCAATTCCCACGGCCATTCCTGCACTACTCACCAGCTTTCTCTGAGCATCAGAAGTTCCTGCAGCCTCCATGGAGACCCAAGTGCAACCCCTGCTGAGAGCTGGGAGCCTGGGGCCCTAGGTGCATTCATCAGACAAGCAGGGAAGTCTTTGAAGCCTGATTTATTTTGCTCTTCCTAGCTGTTGTGTCCAGATGGAGCAAGGCTCTTCCTCTCAGAAAGGACTGCACCTACCTAACACTCTGCACCCAGCACTGCTGCCAGGGTTCGACGTGGCCATGAGATGTGTGAGCTCTGCTGGGACACCTGCAAACATACCTGTGGAACATCTACACATGTCTGGGAAAGGTCTTCCAGGGTACCTGTTGGGGACTTCAGCCCTTTATCCTTTCATCAGACACTCACAGTGATTTCTTGCTTCTCCTCAACCTATAGTGGAACTGGGGGTTTTAAGCCACATATGCTCTCTGCAAGAGACTTTACTAGAGCAATAAAAGACTGATTAAGGATGATTAAGGGAGACAGGGAAAGATTTACACATCTTGCTGAGTGCAGTCCTGGGTTTGTTTTTTGGGCCAATCTGCCTGACATGTGATGTTTCACATCGCATCTGACTTGTATTCAGAAATAATGCAAATCCATCCAGCCTCAACTTGGTCTCCTGTAATCGACTGAGCCTCTTTGGGTACCACCTGGGGCTTGTGGGGAGGATGATTTATCATTCTGCTTCTGCAGCAGGATGACCAAGGGGCCTGAACCTTACAGAAGGAGTGATCAGGCATTGGAACAGGCTGCTCAGGGCAGTGGTAGAGTCACTGTCCCTGGAATTGCTCAAAAAACATGCGCATGGGGCATTTGGAGACATGGTTTAGTGGTTTATCTGGCAGTGCTGGGTTAATGGTCAGACTTGATGATCTTTGAGGGCTTTTCCAGCCTTAATGATTCCATGATTCTGTGAAGCTGGCTGAAGTCAACATACATCCTGTGTTTCACAGGACCAGAGCCAAGAAGGGGGCTTGCTGTGATGCTCTGCACTGCACAGCTTGAGGTTTACATGTCTGGATCAAGAGATGTGTTTGCAAGGCTGGATTCCCTCTATGGTGGATGGGGAAGCTGGGGAGGGGACCCAGGCAGCTTCCCAACATCCCCCATTGGAAGCACTGGGCCAGAGACCATCAATGAGCAAGCCAGAGGCTCCAAGGCACAGGCAGGGAGCAGACAGGGAGGCCCTGGCTGCAGTCTGGAGGCTTTGGTGCTCAGCTGCAGCACAGAAGGATTGAAATGTGTCCTCTCCTCCTGGGTAGATTATGCACATCTCATTTTTCAGTTTCTGGCTGAAAAGCAGGAATGTTGCAGGGTCTCTGAGCTGATCAATTTGCATTCTGTGTAGTCTGCATTTAGGCACTGCTGGGTGAGGGAGTTTCTGTGGACCACTTGCAACTTTTTCTCTCATGGGGAAAGGAAGAGCAAGGATAATATGAAGACCAACAGCCTCTTCAGTCTTCCTCAGTGAACACCTCCCAAAATGAGTTATCCTCCATCCCTCAAAAACCAGTGCTGAGATTACCCTTCACCTCCCAGCCAAGCCTGTTCAACCCACAAGAGTGTTAGTTGTGGCATGACCACCTTCTCCATCTGAGCTCAGGACTTGCTGTGGAGGAGCACAGAGACATGGGAACATTGGTCACCCGAGCATGTCTGTCCAGGTCAGCAGCTCAGAGACACGACCCCAAGTGCAGACCTGGTCCTAAAACATTCAAGTCTTGCCATCCTACTGACCTGGGCAAGGCTTGGAGAGCTGGGAGAGCCATCCCATCCACAAGTTTGGCAGAGCTGAAACCACAAGCCCAGCTGGCAGCCACCTGTCCAGGCTACATTCTCCTCCACCCCCCAAGACAAGTGAGTTTTGTTCGGGGTGTGTGCAGGATGTGGCTCGGTGACCCCTCTGGGCAAGAGGCAGCCACTGTGCCCACAGCTTTCTCGGCCACGGCTGGCGCATGAGGCAGAAAGCTCTCTTTGTGCTGGGGAAGGTGTCAGGTACTCGTTGTGCAGAAGTTGAATTGGGGCTTTTCATCAGGCCAGAGGTTTGCCGGCTGAGGAATGCTGGCTCCTGCCTAGAGCTGACAGGGAGCTGCCTGCGCCCAGCTTGGCGGGCCGGCGATGAACCCACAGCCTGCCCTTCCTGTCCAGGGGCTATGTGGAGGCTGAGGACAGCAGGAGCAGTGTCCCCTCTGTAGGGACACAGGGATGAAGTAATTTATAAATGAGTGGGTGTGCAGAGCCCTCAAGGGAAAGAAGTTGCTGTTTCGGGAGCCACATCCTGATTGGTGCATCTCCAGCCCACTGGAGCTAGGGATACATTGGAGACGCAACTTGCCTGCAAAACCTCAGCACAAGCCCTGCAGCAACAAGGCAGCACGAGGGGCAGCCCAGTGAGACATGCTTTAGGGATAGTTTCTCGCCACAGCACACACGGGATACTTTTACAAGGGAAGATTTTAAGACACACACTGCAGTTCAGAAGTATAAACCAGTTTACTCTGGTTTGGAAAGTTAGGGATTCTGCAGTGTTTGGAGGAATATTTGCTGCTTCAAGCCTCATTTTCATGTCTTTAATTTGGAGGCAAAGAATTCATAACCCATCTGACAAAACTACTTTGAATTCTTAATTAAGCTTCTGTGTTCCTCAAAACTGACTGCAATGTCTGCTTTTAAAATTGACATTTCTCCCACAGCAACTGCAACTGCTATAGGAAGGATTTGGATCCCAGTTCAGGCTGATATGAACCAGACAACAACACACACAGTTACAACTACTGCCTGGGTTGTTTATTTGGGGTTTTCTAACAGATATCTTACCATTTCTGCCCCAAAATTGCACGGAGATTTTACATCAAGATGCTGTCAGTGGCAAAGGTATTAACTTTCAGTGATTCCCATGCAATTAGCCAGAGTCACTGGGGGAAGTGCTGCCTCCAGTACTGCTGGAGGCTACTCAGTGTTAGAAAGTGGGAATGTACTTCAAAATAAATGAATGAAGAGAGTTCATTTAAAAGGTCTTAAAGGCAAATTCATTCCAGGCCATAGCTTTGATATGGAGGCTGTGTATGTGCCCATCAATGAGGCTTTGAAGGCTTCACAGTTTAAGAGGAAAAGCAGAAAGGTCCATGTGGGAAGGAAAATCAATGGCATTTGCTGAAATTACAGGGTTTCATTGAATATTTGAGCTGAACGGGGCCCTTCAGAAAAAAGAAATCCAGCCTTCGTACAGGCAATAGAGGCAGAGTATGCCAGAGATTACCTAACAAGGGAATTAGGATGGGATTTCATCACGGCAAATGGCAAAACATTTTATAAAATAAGAAGGTACAAAAATAAGCAATGAAAATACGTAAGAATACATAAAATGTGATGTTTGTGAGTAGATGGAAACCTGGAAGAGAAACAGAGGTTGATGGCAAAAAGTAGCAGTGGGAAGCTGAGGGGTTTCTTCAGGTGGTTCAGGCCCATAAAGCATGGGGGTAGAATGCTACTCTGGATCAGCTCATTTCACGTTTTAAAATGAGCAACGGGAGTGTCAGAAGAAGATGGTGGAATAAATTGACATATTGAAGAGCAATAAGTCATTGAGCCCCGATGATGCATCCAAGACTTGTGCAGAAAAATAAGAATGAAATGACTGAACTACTAACAGAAATATGTACGGGAAGATCTTTGTTCAGCAGCAGTCAAAAATAACCAGGGAAATGATAGCAGGGATGGGAATGGGTGGAATCTGGAATACATTATAAAGCCGTTACATGAGCCAGCAGGGTGCCCTCCTCCCGAGCAGAGCCTTGCCCTGCAGTCCTGTCCTGCCCCTTGGGATATGGGGGCAGCGGGGCAGAAAGGCTAAGGGGGACAGCAGTGCAGTCCACCAGGGAGACCAGGAGGAAGGGTGGTTTGGTGGGGTGAGCAGGTGAGGAGGAGATGTTGAGATGGGGTTACCCACACAACTCGGTATCCTTCACCTCACCCACTTCTGTTACCCGAAAATGAGGTGTCAGAGAGTGAATCACAGAAGATACTATGGGACTCGTTGATGCACTGTGCTTAACTTAACAGCAATTTGTACAAGATGCACCATCTCAGAAGGCCTCACATGGACACCCACAGCTTGTCTAGAGGGTTCCCAAGCGCAAAGGAATGTCATAAATCATCTGACTCCCTTGGGCTGCTGGCAAGCAGGAAGATGTCCTCCCCACATGCCAATTGGCAACGTCGAGAGCCAGGAATGCAGGAGGACGAGTGCAGGCAGCAGGAGAGTAGGACCCATGGGGCAGGGTGGTGAGGAAACATTCCCCTTCTAGGGGACAGAAAGAGGCAGCAGAAGGGAGGAGAGAAATTCCCTTTGGGTCTCTGTTGATGAGGGGTTTCCCTCATATTTGAGCTGGCTGAAGGCCTTTTACAGCCTTGGGTGGTCCTAGAAGACCTGCTTATGGTGGTTTTCCAGCATTGTCCATTTCATTGTCCACCCTTTCTCTTGGCCATTTTGTGTTCCTAGAGAGCATGCAGTAGGAGTCAAAGAAAAGAGCATTGTTCCTACCACCTCTCTTACATGGCAATGGGCCTTGTCAGGACAGGAGATGTCTAAACTCACTCTGCTCTGGCCTTGGAGGCAGTTCCTGCTCACAGACAAGCCAGCAGCTTCCCTGGGAGTCAAGGCTCAGTGAAGGAGAGGGTCTCCAGGAGATGATGATTCATGGTTGGTCACTTTAGCCAGAGCTGGACTGAGTCAAGTCCTCTCTCCCATGGGTCTGCCAGGTCTTATGGCCCAGGGAGGGGAGGAGAGAGGAGAAATAATGAGATTTCCCATCCAGAATCGTGGGGGATTTATAGCTGTTGTGATAACCTCGGCTGTTAGTGAGGCTTGCACAAGAAACCATGCTGATTTCTAAGTTCCTGATTTACTAAACAACAAAATGAAAAGTCAGCATAAATCACCTCTGCTCATACAAGTGACAGTTGTGTGGTCGCTGGGAGCCTGCCGCAAGGATATTCAAGGGCTGGTGCCTGGTTGTCTTGACTCCAGGGTCTCCTCTGAGCTCTTACCAGCCCAGGCACTAGACGGGAGAACAGGCAGAGCCACTTCACCCTGCCAGGAAGTGCAGCAACCATTGATGGGGCAGTTTCACAGAGCACAGAGCCAAACTGAGGGCACCAGGGCAATAGCTCCACACTGGGGCTGGGTAGGGCCAGGCAGGGCAGTGAGAAAGTCGTCTTCCCCATGCCGTGGGACAGGTCCCCAGAGAGGTACAGGAGTTTTCCAGGTCTCAGCTAGGCAAAGACATGGCCACCACAAAGCCAGTGCTGGAGACAGTCGTGCTGCTGGTGGGAGGCTGATCTGGAGACCTTGAGCCCCCTTCCACAAACCCTCTTGAGATCCTGCATTTCCAGTAGAACATTTCCCCAGGCACTGCTTTACCAGTCGAGGACATTTCTGCTTTCTCTTGCATTCAGCCCCTTTAGACAGTTTTCAGCACCTCTCCCAATAAAATACCTCTGCCTTCCCAAACCAGATGGCAGAGCTCACATTCTACAGAAATATCTGCGTTTCCCTGTGCTACTGCTGAGTGTAAAACTGGAATTTATGAGAAGAAAAAAGTTTAAAATCTAAGAACTTACATGGCAGGGTATGTAGCAGCATGTCCTGCAGTAGCAGGGGAGTGATGGTACTGCATGCACTGAACCACTGTCAGGTGCATGAGAACCTTGAACAGCCATCAGGAAATGCACTGAATGAGTCAGGACACTGCTTGCTATAACTGTACATTTTGGGATCACCTTCCAAGTGATCATAAAAGATCATCGGTACTACAATGGTAGTGAAGCAGGTAAAATATCCTCAGGCTTCTGTCAGGGAAGCCTGGACATGTATCTCTCTATCTTACCGTAAAAGACAACAGAAGTGGTTTAAGCAACAGCCCTGAAACTACCCATGTAAGATTAGAATCAAATTATATTGGTTAGAAGGGAAACAGGCAAGTTGGACACACTCATATCTGCTGAGAGAAGTTACTATCCTGATAAAGAAAAATGAAGAGAACCTAACAGACTGCCAACACCAATTGTATAGGTGAATGTGCAAGTAGCTGAATGTGCTTAATACTAAAGACAGGAAGAAATTATACTAATTTCCAAAATGAAAACACACAGAAAATATCTACAGAAATGCAAGCTGGTTTGTTGAGGGAGAACCAGGCAATCAGCAGACCAGGAAAATGCAGCATCTAAAGCAGAGAAGTGAATAGAAGGTGCTTGGACTCACTACAGTTCACTGACCTCTTGGAGATCCATCACTGCTTCAGGCAGCAAGAAAGGAGACTGGACATGGCTCCAGGGAGATTTGGTGTCCCAGGTCTGTGACTCTGTGAACTCCACAGCTGGGCCATGTTCCCAGCATCGACCTCAACCTAGGAAACAGTCAAAGACTCTGGACAAAAACCCTAAAATAGGACTTGGGTGTTTCTTTCCCATCCATCTACCTGCAACCATTCCTGGGAGAAGCCCATTCCCTGGGTTTGCCTGGATCCTTTTTATATGTCTGTGATGGGAGAGTGACACCTGTAAGATAAAAAACTGCATTGCAATGAGAGACTAGCCTGACTTTCTGTACTGGTTTCTCCTGCTGAGCAAACCAGCCTGCAGACTCCAATATCATACTGAATCTGGTTCCATAAACTGTCTCCCAGTCTACAGAGACTTTCATAAAATTCAAATATTTCATCCTTATTCACAGGTTAGGCTGGAGGATATGTTGTTCTTTGCTGAGCAGGGGAGTACACACCACACAGAGATGATTACTTTGAGGCTTGCACAGAAGAAAATGTTTCTGGATAAACAATCACAATACACAGCTCACAAGACATTCAGCATCTGATGAGCAGAGTTTCAGCAGCCGCTCATTTCCATCAGCACTATGCACAGTGTCAGTTTGTCCAAATCACACTCCTGGCCCTTGAGGCTCAGGAGACATCATGGTACAGACCCTGGATTTTTGGACAGGATTACTGGTTATTGGTTTCAGAATTAATCTGAAAGGATCCTCAGCCTTCAGAGTACTGCAGAACTTAGCATGACACAATGCATGGGACAAAATACTGTCCTAAGGCACAGGCACTGAGCAGAGGTCTGGGTTTGATACCATATGTGCAGGGCCATTTTTGAGGACAGTCCTCTGACCCTCTGGTGGTCCCTTGTCTGCACTCCAGTGCAGGTTACACCTTCATCCTCCCAATCTGTCCAGGCAGAGTCCAGCCCTGCTGCCATCACAGGAGGAAAATTCCTCAGAGATAGAAAAATGAACTTTTATCATTAAATTCCGACCCACTCATCACTGCCCAGGACACAGAAACAGAGTTGCTGCAGAGTCCTCCAGACAGTCAGGTCAGCTGGAGGTCTGGCTGTGCCTTGCCTGGCCTGGTAGGCATGGATAGTCTGCCCCAGAATAACTGTTCATCCTTCCAATACCACTGTCTTCTCATGTAAAAAGTTGCTCTGCCTCTTTTTTATAACTCTCTATCTCAATTTTCATTGTAAGAATTAAGATCAAGAGACTTTTTGACTGGACAGGATGCATTCTCCATGCAAGAATCCCTACACTGACCTTAGAAACTAATTGCAAGCAGGGAACAAGGAGCCCAGCACTGAGAAGGAGGTGATGGGACAAGATAGGGCAGGATGGTGTGGCATGGCATGAAATGACATGGCAGAGGGAGGGGATGGCCAGGGATGGAGAGCATATGTGTCATGTTATATATGTGACCTGCGTGTCCCATCCTTACCTGAGATGCTTCTTATAACCCTGCTGATACCAATAGGAACAAATCTGTGTAGGGTGTTTTTCTCTCTTCTCAGTAAAGGAGAAATAGTTTAACAGTCTTTGTACCTCACTGCCTGTTTGCCATCATTTTCAGTCCATGTTTTTGTACTGAAGTACCTCAAGCAACCAAAGACAAATGCTCCTCTAGCTTTCCCCTACTTGGCACAAGACTGCTGAGAAATCTCAGATTCTCTTTAAGGCTACCTGTTTGTGGGGGCTAATAGGGGAAGACAGTAACATAAAACAAATGAAAGCCCTGGAGATGGAGCAGGGCCCATGCAGTGTCCCCAGCCCCACTGAGAAATCCTTGTTTGGTAATAAAAATATTCCAAGCCATTTAATAAAATTTGACAAATGGCATGAAAATGTTTCACAGCTCTGGTCATTTTCCCATCTGTAACAACGCAGGAACAAAATAGAGTTGAGTTTGTAAAGGACTGTGGGAGAGCAGTGCTTATTAGATTACAAAGAACATGACTTCTTGTGAGAAAACCTAAAAAGTCATGTTTTTTGTCATGAAAGTCTAAGTTGTGACAAATTCAATGTGTTAATCATGATGGATTTTTACTGGAAATCCGCAATGCAGAGCAGGGTCATTACAGCTCTGGCCCTGCTCAAGCCTTCCTGCTGTGGCTGGGGGTGAGTGGCGATGGAACCGCACACTGGGTTACTTGGTAACTGGGTTACTTACGTATACCAAGGATGCAAACTGGGGCAAATCATCTCCAAAAAAAGGGACTACCGACTCCTCGCTCCTACAACAGCCTCCCTTGTTGTGTCAAGGGCTGGCCAGACCATTTTCCCTGACCAAATCTTCATTTCACATCTCTCCCTGCCTGACCCATCTCTTGTTCCTGCAGATAAATCACCCTCTTGTCTTCCTTGGGAAGCACGGTCCGTTATCACAAATGAGCCTTTCTCGTCAGGGCACACTGATGTAAATCCACAGCTTTATTTTTTCACTTCTTCCATTTTTTTCTCTTTTCTCCTCCCTTTGGGAGGCTCTTTCAAACAGGTCCCCTTCCTGTTTGGCCCAGAGGTTCCTCCTCTGAACTTGCAGCCCTTTCCATCTGGCAGCATTGCTTTCCTACTGGACAGCAGAGCTCAGACTGGGCTCAGGATGAGAGTGGAGTGGAAAATAACTACAAGGGTAGCCTGGCTTCTTGGGGGGAGATAAGATTTTAGCTGCTAGTCCCCCTACTGCCTAGACAGTGCTTGAGCTGCAGCAACAGCTTTGGAGAGGATGGTTCCATAGGAAGGAGAGGCCAGGGTGATGAGCTGGTGTGCTCCACAATGGCAATGGAGAAAGGGCACTGGAGAAAGTGGTGGGAAGACAAGGTCAACGGTTGGTGGGGAGGAGAGTGAAGGTCTGTGACAGGGTGATGTGCAGAAGTCTGGACCTTGCCAGAAGAGTAAGAAGAGCAAAACGAAGGGAATCACACTTAAAATGAGAAAAAAGATGTGCCAGGGTGGGAAAGGAGGGCAGTGAGGAAGAATTGGATCAGCAGACACAAGTATCAAGGGGTGTTTGAAGAAGAAGGTAATTCAGCTGAGAAAGCCCCTGCCACATCCCTGCAGGGAAAGCATCTTCCCATTCTTCCACACCCCTCAGCTCTTTCCTTAAGCATTCTTTATCTCCAAGCTGTGGTTGGACTAATAACACTGCAAGGCTCTGGAAGCTGCCCCATCTAGCAGAGGATGTGGTGATGTGCAGGTCTCAACATGGTCCCCAGGGGAGGGGTGGAGACCTGCCCCTGAGCATCCCCAGGGACTTCCATTCCCAGGCTATGCTCAGCTGGATATAGGTAAGCCACTTCCCATTCCCTCTAGCTAGGCTCCAGGTGTTTCCAGCACATCCTCCAGCCTTCATGTCAGCATCTTCCCTGTTTAATCTTCATAGTGGGTGCTGCATGGAGAAGGGAAGCTTGTGCCTGTAGGATATTGTAGAATCATAGAATTATTTGAGTTGGAAGAGACCTCCAAGATCATCAAGTCCAACCCTTGATTCAACACCACTGCAATTACTAGATGATGGCACTCAGTGCCACATCCGGTCTCGTCATAAAAACCTCCAGGGATGATGAATCCACCACCTCTCTGGGCAGGCCATTCCAATGCCTGATTACTCTCTCTGTAAAGAATTTCTTTCTAATATCCAACCTGAACCTCCCCTGGCAGAGCTTAAGCCTGTGCCCGCTTGTTCTGTTGCTGGTTGTCTGAGAGAAGAGACCAACACCTACCTGCCTACAACGTCCCTTCAGGTAGTTGTGGAGAGTGATAAGGTCACCTCTAAGCCTCCTCCTCTCCAGACTAAACCCCCCCAGCTCCCTCAGCCTCTCCCCATAGGGCTTGTGCTCCAGTCCCTTCACCAGCCTTGTTGCTCTTCTCTGGACCCACTCCAGCACCTCAATATCTTTCCTGAACTGAGGGGCCCAGAACTGGACACAACACTCAAGGTGTGGCCTCACCAACAGAGTACAGGGGCAGGATCACTTCCCTGGTCCTGCTGGCCACACTATTCCTGTTCCAGGCCAGGATACCATTGGCCCTCTTGGCCACCTGGGCACACTGTTGGCTCATGTTGAGCTTCCTGTCAACCAGTACCCCCAGGTCCCTTTCTGCCTGGCTGCTCTCCAGCCACTCTGTCCCCAGCCTGGAGCGCTGCAGGGGGTTGTTGTGGCCAAAGTGCACTTGGCCTTATTGAACTTCATCCCATTGGAATCAGCCCATCTCTCCAGCCTGTCCAGGTCCCTCTGCAGAGTCCTCTTGCCCTCCAACTTGATGTCATCTGCAAATTTACTAATGATGGACTCAATCCCCTCATCTAAATCATCAGCAAAGATGTTAAACAGAACTGGTTCCAGCATTGACCCCTGGGGGGCACCACTATTGCCCAGATGCCAACTGGATGCAGTAGCCTTCGCCAGTGCTCTCTGGGCCCGGCCATCAGCCAGTTCCTAACTCAGCAGAGAGTGCCCCTGTCCAAGCCATGGTCTGCCAGCTTTTCCAGGAGGTCAGACAGGACCTGCCCCTCCTAAACCCGGGCTGGCTGGGTCCAATCCCTTGTCCATCCTGAAAGTGCTGTGTGATTGCACTCAGGATGATCTGCTCTGTAATCCTGCCAGGCACCGAGGTCAGGCTGACGGGCCTGGAGTTGCCAGGGTCGGCCTTGCAGCCCTTTTTGTGGATTAGCATGGCATTTGCCAATTTCCAATCATATGGGACCTCCCCAGAGAGCTAGGACTGTTGGTAGATGATGCAGAACAGCTTGGCAAGCTCTTCCACCAGCTCCCTCATCAACCTAGGATGGATCCCATCTGGTCTCATAGACTTGTGAGGATCCAGGTGGCTGGTTTTAAGCCAGCAAAGGAGGATGCTCGGCCAAGCAAACCTGCAAACCTGAGCAGTGTTGTCCTGCCCACAGAACAGTGCCCAGAGCTTCAGGACATAGAACTTCCCATAGACTCCTTTAGAGCCATATTGCCTGCCACAGAGGAGACATCCACAGACCCTTTCCCAGCAGAGGCATCACAGCATCCTGCTGCCCAACAAAGGGTGCCACAGACACTATCAAAAGGACAGTGGGAAACCTCCCTCTCTCCCCACAGTTTCCTCCACTTTCTCTCTGACCCTCTCCATCTTGGTTTTCCTCCCCTGCTCCCTTTCACACTTGTTGCTCCCTTCCTGCTTATTAACTCTCCAACCCACCCAAGGAAAGTGCTCCCCACGACAGATCTGCACAGAGGATTTATGAGCCCAGCTCTCAGGGGAAGGAGCCTGGGCATAAATCACAGAATATTTAAGAAAGTGATCTACATTTATTACACTTAATACTATATTTAGCATGTCTAAGAGGACCTTATAAATCAGAGACAGTGCAGAGCTCAGTTTGGGGCCCTGGGGGAACATGTCCACTCAGTGAATGTGTGCGAAGCCTGAAATCAGCAAGAGCAAATTTATGTTTGACTTCTTTGCTAAGTTTATTCCCCAAATTATGGCTGCATATCATGCTGATGGTTTCCTGAATTGGGCTGGGAAGCTGGGGCCCAGTCTCATTGCCTCTCCCCACACACACACCAGTCCCAATGGTTCATCCTTGACCATACCAGCAAAGCCTGTGAGCATCTGTCACACTGAGGGATGACAGCACTGGCCTGCAATTGTTAGTTTTCTCCTAATCCCAGGTTAATGCATTGTGCTCCAGCTCAACCTCAGCCTGCTGCTGCAGGCTCTGAAAAGAGACATAAAGTCCTCTTGTATTTTATAGAGACCCCCAGCTCTGCTCAGGCCTGTATCTTCTCCTATTCACTGATGTTTAACGCCCCATCATCCCAGGCCAAATCTATGCCTCCTCATCAACTGTGCAACTCACCTTTGTCTCCTACACACCCAGAGCTGCAAAATAGGCAGCTGCTGATCTCTCTTCAGAGCTCAGAGCTTTTGCCACAGGTTTGGACTCAGGCAAAGGGAGGCTTGATACCTGGTGATGGACTCCAGGAAATAGGGGGATGAAATAAGGACTTTCACCCATAGAACCATGTTGTTGTCCAAAATTGATAGCAACAGAGGTCTGACAGGAGGCAGGGAATCTGGTCCCTTCAGTAGGAGGACAGTCCTTCTCTAACGGGTGCTGAAATGGTCATTCCTACCCTGCTTCTGTTCCCACATGCATAACATTCCCAAGCCAGTTGATACAAACAAGAAAAAATAATGAGACATTTTTTTCCAGCTGAAGAGTCCCTGGACAAGTGAGCGCCTGAGAGGGCAAAACTCTCAAACACCTCTCCCCACCCCCAGCCAGTCAGGACACACCAGTCCCATGGTCACTGGTCCCTATGCAGCTCCAGGGATGGTGGTGGCAACTCATTGCAGTGACCAGGCCACCTCCTGCCAGCTCCCAGCTGAGTCTGGCAGAGCACTGTCCCCAAAATAACGGAGAGAAAAGCACAGGTTACTAACAGGAGCAGCCATCTGTCATCCTGACATAGCGGTTAAACCCAGGTGGATGGAGAAAGGCCTTGTGTGTTGTTCTCCTGGTGCTGAGAGGCTTATGTGGCAGCCCCGCTGCTGACACACTGACAGTTGGGCTCCCAGGAGGCCCAGCGAGCCCTGGGCAGGGGCAGTTTGCCAGGGGCGTGGGGTGATGCATGAGCCAAGCAGTTTGAAGCTGGGATTCGATGAGTGGAGAGTACAGAGTGGAGGAGAGAAGCCGTGACCCCGAGGCAGTTAAATCTTGCAGACTGGGTGCTGTCTCCCATTTTACTTCACAGAGGATGCTTGTTCCAGAGTGGGGGCTTGAGGAGTGCCCAGCACCACCCCAAGATGACTGAGCACTCAGGAGCAGCAAGCCAGCCACCTTCATGATCCCTCTCTGGAGATGTGCGGCTGTGACTTGGTATCAGGAGACCTTAACACCACCCAAGGAAATGGTTTTCATCCATCTAATGGCTGGGTGCATCAGCCGTGGATGACACTCATCCAGCATCCCCACTGCTAATGGGGATCAACCCTGGCTCCCAAAACAGGCACCTCCAACCTCAGGCAGGTCAGAGATGCTACGACAGTGCCAGCTGTTGCAAGCACTGGTGGAGTGCTGGAGTCAGCAGAGGCATTTCCTCACCTCTCTGAGGTCCTCACATCCCAGCTGGCCATGCTCACATCAGCAGCCAAAGCTTCCCTACTTCCCGGAAAGCTCTGCTGCCTGCGGCGCCTGCCGGGAGCCGTGGGACCCTACGGCTGGGTGCGTGCGTGTTGGTCCGTCTGTCTCCTCTCTGATTTTCCAGGAAAGTTGCCGTGATTTACGAGCCGCAGACAGTGCTAGCTGAGTGCTCAGGAGGGCTTGATTACAGTTTCCCAGAGGAAGCTGTCTGTTTGGAGATGGCAAGGTGACAGGGTTTATACAGCACAGCACAATGTGTCTAAGCAAAGCTGTCAGCCAGAGATGGATGAAGTGATGGAGAAAGCCCATTACTTCATTCACACCTCAACAGGCAAACAATAAAACGCTTACACACAGCGGCAGCTCAGGGGGAGGGAGTCCCCAGCCCCTGCAAAAATGCACTAAGCTGCTGCAGCATTTGCTGTACTTCAGGCTCAGCAGGATTGGGCAAAGAAAGGGACAGAGGGGACAGGCAGCCTAGAGGGAAGATGTGTCCCCCTGGAGAGAGGCATTTGTTTCTGAGGTGACGTGCCATGTTCTGTTGGACCATAACAAACCCCTGACTTGTGTGCCTGCTCCACAGCAGCAAAAGGCCAGGCCTGAAAAAGGGACCCATCGTGGATCGAGCATCAGGCCCTCAGCTTATGTGAGGTCCATGGGGTCACTGGTGCTAATACCTTGGGGCCAAAAGAAGGCAAGGCACTGAGGTGGGGACTGGGCAGGCGGGTGTGCTGAGCAGGCATAGCCCCTGCTGCTGACCCAACTGTCCAACTTAGCCCAGTTGACTTAGGAGAAATACCTGGATTTGCACAGAAGCCACAACCAGCTGCTCATGAACTCAGAGATCCTGCTCTCAGCAGGCAGGAGCCCCTCCATGGTGACCTGCTGCCACCAGCCAACCCATCTGCACAGGGAACTCATTGGGGTGCAGTTGACAGTTGTCAATGAAGAGCAAACAGTGCAAAAAGACTTGGCAAAATGTGTGTTTTTCTTTCATCAAATAACCTCACACAGACCTGCAGGTCAGTGATCCCAACACGTGGATAAAGCTGTTACACCACTCCCTCAGGATGACTACTGCAACAATGAGAGGGGCAGAAACAACACACCAGCCTTCCCCTGCACACTCCAGGCAGTGACCTCGTGCATGCTGGAATAACAGGACAATAAAATCAACAGGGCTCATGCTGGGACACACTCACTGTATGTCCTTGGCTGACACTCAAGTATCTGAAAGTAATGACTCAGGATGCAATTCCTGTTAGGAAGCCTGTTTTGCTTTCACTGCTGCCTCCCAGCTGAGCGGGCCCCTAGGAGAAGGTACGTCCATCTCTCCCGGGGTTCAGCGGAAGCTGAGTTCTGCTAATGCTCCTGCCTTGAACTCTTTGCCAGACTAAGCTCTCTCCTCAAAAGCAGAATATTAATTACCTGGCTGGTTTATGGAATTTTCACAGGAAAGAGAAACCCTTGATGTTCTTACTCTCAGTGTTGGGAATGGAAAGCACAAGAACTGAACTTGTTTATTGGTATGAGATGCCAATGCTGAGCTCACATGCTAAAATTTTCTAGGGAACTTTGTAACAACCAGTTAAAGAGCTTTGAAGTTCAGCCTGTAAAGTATGCCATGTAATGCACAGGCTGACAATTTTTATGCCAAAGACACTTGCCATTGTCACGTGGTTGGAAAAGCAATCCTACACCAGTTTAATAGTCCCCCCTCCCAGTGTGGGAGAGAAGCTAGCCCAGGAGAAAGAACTTTTCTTAATTTTTTTTTTTTTTTTTTATGGGATATTCCTAATCCAGTTTCCGTAAACAAGGTAAGAGTGCTGGGTATGCTGCAGTAGGTACTGATGTTTTGGCTCCAATGGACTTTGCTTTTTCAATGTGTTTTTCTGCTGCTCTGTTACAGTATTATTGCTGTATAGAATCATAGAATGGTTTTGGCCTGGAAGGAACCTTAAAGCTCATCTCATTCCACCCCCAGGCCATGGGCAGGGATACTTTCCACTAGACCAGGTTCTGCAAGCCCCGTCCAACCCAGCCTTGAACAATTCCAAGAATGGGGCAGCCACAGTTTCTCTGGGCAATCTGTGCCAGGGCCTCAGATTAATGAACCAAGGCTATTTCATCACACCTAATCTGGGTGCACTGTTGAGTCAACAGAAAACACGTTGCTCTTTCCATTGTCATTGATGGAGTTTTCTGTGAGAGTTTCAGATTAAAGGGAAAAAAACAGATACTTTAAAAAATCATATTTTTTTGGAAAAAATCCCAACCAAACTTGGCCACAGAAAAAACAATATTTCATAAAAATGGGATATTTTGAAAGAATGCCCTTTATTTCCAAGGAAAACAGTGCTTGCTCATAATAATTGTGTGGGATTGCTCCTGACCACATTACACCAGGACAGCCCTGCCTGGGGAGAAGAGCTGGCACAGCCACCCTGCACAGCACTGCTCCCACTCCCCACCACAACTGGGCCTGAAATGCACTCACACAGGTGCTTTATTAATGAAAAGTGTATTGGAAAATGAAAAATGATCCTCCTCTCCCCATTCTCCCCTCTCCATGCCAGCATCCAGCACCTCACACCTGCCTTGACATCCACAATATCAGGGGTATTGCAGTAGCTGCAGTTTTTGCCCCATTTCAGTAGGAAATAAGGACTTTCCTGATTTACCACTTGTTTATCAACATACTTGTGTTTTTTAAAAGCCTGGCAGCCCTGGCAAATGAGCTCAGCTCTCAGATGAGTTGCTGGAGTGTGACTGCTGTGCACAGCAGTGTTTTGCAACCCTGCAGACAGAGCTGCCAGTCAGGATTGTGCAACTGGTGTTCCAGACACAGGATCTGTTTGGAGCAGAGCAGTATCCTGGCACAGGGAGCAGATGGCACACTCCTTCTGGGCAAGGGTGAGTCATCCGCCTTGCTGGGACCAGCCAGACTCAGGGTGACTTTGCCTCATGTTTTAGAGTTCAGTGAGGGGTGACAGCTTCCAACCAGTGCATCTCTCTAAGCCAGTGTCATGCTCCTGAAGAGTAATGTGTCACGTGCAGAAACTCACAGAGAAAGAAACACACTCAATAAAGCCACCTTTTTGCCATCTCGGAAACCCTTTACAGACAAACCTCTCCACCGCAGACAGCGTTGCTTTGCAGATGTGCAAAAATCCTCTCCTTGGAGGGCATCTGCTGCCCAGGAAGTGCTGCTAACTGCAAATGTTGCGGGAAAACCTACCTGGGCTTTTCCTTGCCAGGCAGGTGATGTTTTTCCACACCTAGCCAGGCCAGTGGTGCTCTGCAGAGCAACCCTGTGTGCCCTGAGTGGAAAGAGGTCCTGCACTAAGTGATGCTGTATTTTACAGAACCACAGCCTTTGGGAAACACATCACACCTCTGCCTTTAACTCACATGCAGGTGGGAGCTGACACTTTGCTGGCCACTGGGACTCAATCTGTCCCAAGGTAAGATGTTTCTAATGTCTCTCACAGCAGCAGCTTTCATTTGGGGGCACAGTGGCTGGCAATTTGCCATATTTCATAGTCTGTGACTAGATCCTGTCTCCCTGCTGCAGAAATATTTCTGGAGAGGCAAGGAAGAACTTTCAGAGAGCTGAAGGGCAAAGCTGCAGCCAGGGTCAAATCACCTTGCCTAATCAAAGCATACACCCCAGGAAAAAGCAATGAAGCTGGGACCCATCCCCTCCTCCAGGGCCAGCATCCCACTATCTCTCACCTCTCGGTGACACTGAGGAGGAGCTTCTGATTATCTTGGATGTGAATATCTGGGGTGCTGCAGGACAGGCAATACTCCTTTGGCCTCATCTGACCCTTTGGCTGCAGCAGGAAGGCCCAGCTGGGTGTGGGATGTGTGGGCTCCATGCACTGCTGTAGAAAGTAGTGTTATAGAACTCCCAGCACTATGTTCCGGTGCCATTCCAGCAAGACATTTGGATAATGGGAAACTGCAGAAATAAATCTGAATCTTGGCTCTCCACAGCCTGGGATCTGCCCACCTGGATCCAAGATAGGGACTGGCCTCATGGCACCCACAGCCTGATGGTTCCAGAGGCAGGAGCAATCTGCTGCCTTTTGCTTCTCTATCCCATGTGCCTTCCCAAAAATAATCCCAGATTCTTGGAAAATAAAGCCATTCAAACTCCCTCGATCTTTAGTTTTGGGTGGGGTTTTTTTCTTTCTTTCTAAGTTTTCTCTTTTCAGAGGTTTCAGCTGTTTCTTTAGACCTGAAAGGGATGAAAGGAAGGAAATAAACACCAGAGAGCACTTCCAGGCACTCTGAAACACCAGCATAGGTGCAGAGTGTAAACCAGCTTCCTAGAACTCTTCCAGCCTCAATATCCTGCACATACACACTCACCTGCAGCTCCCCTGCCTTAGTCATCCAACTGAAGCTGAGCATGGGATGAAGGTTTTCTCCTGCAGACCTTACACCTCACTCTTATCCACCAGCCAGATCACCACCTGAGGAGAGGTCTCAGCTCTACGAACACATTCAGGCCTCTACATAGGCTGTGTATGAGAAGTGGGACTGGACTCAGGTTGGGTAACAGGCTGTGCTGGGACACAGCTGGAAGCACCAGGAACAGGACAGTGCTGGAGCCTTTTTGAGGCTGGTCCCAGCACAATCACAATGACGAGGCTAACTGGAGCTGAGGTCAGCCTTTCTGCACTTGCCGCAGGGACCAGTGCTTTCTCTTTCGATCAGCAAGGGCTGCATACCTTTGGAACACCTCTCCAGCACATAGGTTCTCACTTAGGGGTCAGTCAAATTGATTGACCTTGTTAGGCAAGGGTCTGATACTCTCATTTCTCACAGACTCACAGAATCCCGGAATGGTTCAGGTTGGAAGAAACCTTAAAGCTCATCTAGTTCCATCACCCTGCCATGGGCAGGAACATCTTCCACTAGCCCAGGTTGCTCCAAGCCCCATCCAACCTGGCCTTCGACACTTCCAGGGATGGGGCAGCCACAGCTTCTCTGGGCAACCTGTGCCAGGGCCTGCCCACGCTCACAGGGAAGGATTTCTTTCTAATATCCAATCTAAATCTACCCTCCATCAGCTTCATCATCTACCCTTCATCTACCTTCATCAATCTAGCTTTCATCAGCCTCCATCAGCTTTTGCTTCTCTGCAACTAGGAAGCTCCTCAGGCAGATGTGTAAAGCTGTATGTAAGGCCCTTCCAAAGGGTTTTCTCTGGTGCCAGCAGCCTGGAAAGCCCATCTTCTGGTGACAGGCCAATGGCTCTAACCAGTAGCCTCTCATGCACAAAGTGAGCACTGTCATCACAGCTCAGTGGTGGATATGACAGAGTTTTTGTGGCATTTGGCCAAGCTGACCACTGGTGAGACACAGTTAACTGCGAATGTTCAAGGCTGGGTACACAACAGAGCAGACAGGAACACCCCAAACACACATCAGTCTCCCCAGCCTTTCGATGAACTACTTTTAACTACCAGAGCACAAAAAGTTCCTGGAGGCAAAGAGCACACTGGTGTGCTGACAGTGTCTAGGCAAGCGTGGTCTTGTGGGGCAAACAACGGACACTTGAGCAGACTGACACTCCACATGCAGGAGAGGTGACTGGGGGATAGCTCTGTTTCTGAAAACCTACTGTGCTTGGGGGTTTTTTGCTAATGTAGGCCAAAAAGGTTAAATGAAGCTTCAGCCCAGCAATAAGTGCTGCATTTCCCTAAAAATCTATTTACAAGAAATAGAGGTGGAGTTTTGTTCATTCCACACCACCCATGTCAGCATGGAAGGGTGGGGGTTTCAGCACAAGACACTGAGACATCAAAAGTGGAACATTTTCCTTGCCCAGCCATGGAACAGAGTGGTTTTGTCCCCTTTAGCCACTGCGGGCAGAAGCAGAGGCATCCCTTCTTTTGCTGGGCTCACTCAGGAGAGGGAGTTGCCCCACAAGTTCCCAGCGACCACCTGAGACCACAGCTACACCAAGACCCACACTGGCATCTCAGCAGCAGAAGTCATTTTGGATGAGAGTTTCCAAGTTTTGCTTTGCCCCTGTTCCCCATTGTTTGTCTGGCTGGGGGAGGGCACTGAACCATGGAGACTTATTTACCACGTTGTTTTTCTTTGTTCTCTTGGCCCGAACGGCCCAGTGCAGGGACCCTCTGCCATCTTGTATTGTCCTAGGTGGCACCAGGTGATATCTTACTTTTGTTGGTTGAACCATTCTCTCTTTTGTACAATTTTCATTTTATTGTTGTCTTTTACTGCTGTTTTTCTTTAGTAAATTGCAACTCTAATGTGTAAACTCTCTTAGGTGGTTTTTTTTTTTGTTTCCCCTCCACTATTGGAAAGGGGCAGCTTGAGCAGTTTTTAAAACCACCACAAGATGAAACAGAGAGATGTTTTTAAACAGAAACTACAGAAGAAAGATGTTTCATGAGTAACCTGAGGCTAACAAGCCCATCCATCCAAGATGGGGACTAACATGGCTGGAGTGGAAATCTCAGCATGAGATTGGGGCCAAAATGAGTCACCCTCCATGAGCCCAGATGCTGCCATGTGCTGGGCATCCAGACTGGCACACAGTGGTGGCCCAGTGCTACTGTCATCAATAGGGTCAGATACCAGGGTCCAGATGTGGGCAGAAAGAGGCAAGAACTGGAAGGTCTCATCATGTCTCTGCAGTGCACTAGAACAAGGAATGTAGCTGAATTTTTCAGGTCAAGTTCAGCACCTCAAGGGAACGTGCTTTTAAATTTGAATGGAGTTGTGCCCCAAATCCTTGATCTGCTTGTAAGATACCTGACATCTTATAGGGGGGGCTGCAGAACAAGTTCTGTTGCCTGTGGGGCCCTTACATTACCTTTGTCTGGCACACAATCTTTAGTGGGTGATGGTTGGTCAAAAAGCCACAACAGCCACACTGCTGGAGGTGATCCATAGTTGCAGCTGGATGTCAGACACCTCAAATGAAACATCCCTGGAAACAAATAGAACAAAAACATTTTGGCGAAGTGTGGGATGTTTACCTAAACAAACGACTGCAGAGGCACCCCATATCCATGTGGAGCACACCTGGAGACCAGAGATGATTGACACCAACAGAAAATTCTCCTGACTTGTCCCTGTGTTATAGCAGACAAGTGTAGGATGTTCTGGGGCCAGAATATGCAGTCTTTTAGGATACCTATGGGAGCATGATGCTGGGTGAGAAGCACTAGGGAACAGAGCTGAAGAGAAATGGCTGCTTTTGACAGTGGTGGGGACAGAGACTCCCCAAGGAGCTGACATTCTGCCTGCAAGAAGGGGATGCAGGAAAAGGCAGATAAATCCCTTTTTCTCTGGCCAGGTGGTTTTGTGATAAATGATGGATGTGGGTCAGGCAGGTCTGGTTTAACAGCCCCCCTGTGCCAGCCTGACATGCCCATAACTCTCCTCTGGCAGATCACTGAAACAATTGATCATTCTTCAAGGAAAGCCAGAAACTAATTACAACATGGGATGTAATAGGATTCCAGCAAAGGAAGAACTCTTCAGGGCTGGCTTTCCACACATTGCCCAGGGGCATATCTCAGTGCCCTTTTACATGCACACACTTTGCTTTGCACAGCCCAAGCAGCTTTCAGCAGGAAGGGCCTGAGGCTCACCCAGCATCCTTGCACCAGCCTGCCGTGTCTGGTGCCATACTTGGCAGTGAGACCACGGGAGACTGGAAAACAGGGAAAGTTGTCCAGGTGATGGGGGCAAGAGGGCTGTGGGGGGAGGTGAGCAAGAAGGAGCTGCTCAGACACTCTCTCGGTACTGAAGCATCTCTTAGTGGCACCACGGTTCTCTGGTGCATCACAATGAAGGCCAGAGCAGAGCTCCTCACTCAAAGGTGAGGTCTATAGTGGGGCTTGAGTTACTGGTAAAGGTAATGGATGGAAAGCATCTGGTTTTGCAATCCCAGACTGTGAGAGAACGTTAAACAATGGAAGTGTTCATAAATAATGGGCATCCTAAGCTACCCCAGTCAGGTCTCCCCAGCCCAGCCACCTTCCTGCATCTCCCCAGCCATTTGTTGGATGCAGCTGGTGCTCTGCCCACCTGCAGAGCATGTGACCCATGCAGGGGCAGATGAAATCTTTCATGTCAGAGATCACAGATTGTTTCTTGGCATCTGGGAGCTCCCCATGACAGCAACAAAATCTCCTAAGCTCCAGATGAGAGGTGCAAAGAGACCCATGCCAAAAGAGGGAGCAGAGCCCCACAAAATACCTTGAGCCATGTTTCACATTATACCCTCAGCTGAGCCAGGACAGTTCCCCAGGAATCAATGATGAACAGGACATTCAGCATCCTCAAGTTGTTTCTGGTCCGTCTGTCCAAGAAGAAGCCACGAGAGATGGTCTTCAGAGTCCTGCCCCTAACACAGCCTCAGCTGAGCTCTCCAGGTGAAGCTGACTGATGGCAGGAGAATATGAGCTTCTGTGGGAGCAGGGAGAGCACTGGCACCTCCTCACTGCTTTGATGCAGAGGGACTGGGGGAATGGGGCCAGCTCAGAGGCTGCAGCATTCCTGGTTGGCAGAGACAGACCCATTCTCTGCCACTGCTCAGGAATGTGGCGCAAGGTAGAGCAGCAGGTGCTGGAAGGAGGGTTGCAACCAGTCTCACCCTCCAAGAAAAATACCAGCCCCGCTCACCAAGGGGAAGGAGCAGAAGCAGCCCCTGCACAGGCAGATTTATGGACCTCAGCAAGCTCAAAGAAATCCAGTGAACATTTCAGCAAATCCAGCCTCCATCAGAAGTCACAGAGTGATAGGTGTAAGTCCTATCCAAACTCAGAGCTGCTGCCTCTCCTGAGACAACCCCAGGCAGCCGGTGAAGTCACCCTTGCACCTCAGGTTGTGGCGATGGCAAAGGAGTTGGTGCAGGTGGTGGTGAGTGCACCACAGGCACCACGCTGGACAGATTTCTGCAACGGGACAAGCACCTGGGGGTGCACTGCATGGATGAAGCATTTTTTAGAGGACCACAGGGCTCATTTATAGAAAAAGGTGGGTGGGATGGATCTGGATTGACTACAGCATCCCCTTCCAGGTCCTAGATGAACCACCTTCTCTAGTAGGGTCTTCTTGGAATCATACCCTGTTTGTAAGCATTTCCTGTTGCCCACCAAGGATGCTCACAAGGACCATCTCCCCAAACCCCACAGTTTCCATAGACAGCTTGGCCCTGCAGGCAAGAGATTGAGCCTCTTCCTAACAACTCACAAGGGCACAAGTTTACCAAGCCTTGAACAGATGATCAAGAAAAAAAAAGAGGAGATGGTCTTCAAAGTCATTAACATCTCCATTAGTGTTGACTAAATCTCTTTGTCCACGAGCTGCTTTTTGCTGACAATGCTGCCCTCGTTGCTCACACAGAAGCAGCTCTGCAGTGCTTCACAACCTGCTTTGCAGAGGCTGCTGAGCCTTTTAGACTGGAAGTCAGTTTGAAGAAGACAGAAGTTCTCTATCAACCTGCACCTCAGAAAGTCTTTCACCATCCCCACATCACCATAGGCGAATCAGAACTTAAGTCAGTCCAGCAGTTCACCTATCTGGGAAGCATCATTTCCTCAGATGGTAAGATTGACAAAGAGACAGACAACAGGTTAGCAAAGGCACACAGAGCTCTTGGAAAACTCCATAAAAGAGTCTGGGACAATAAACACCTGAAGAAAAGTACAAAGATCAAGGTCTACAGAGCCATTGTACTGCCCACTCTTCTATATGGGTCTGAATTACAGGTTATCTGCTGCCACCACTTCAAACTCCTTCCATCAGCGCTGCCTCCATACGATCCTAAACATCCACTGGTCTGATTATGTGACTAATGTGTCTGTTCCTGAGCAGGCAGAGGTCCCCAGCATTGAGGCCATGCTGCTGAGAACGCAGCTGCGCTGGGCAGGGCACGTCTCCAGGATGGAGGGTCACCGCCTCCCTAAGATTGTGCTCTATGGTGAACTTGCCACCGGCTGCCGCAAGAGAGGAGCCCTGAGGAGGAGATACAAGGACTCCCTCAAACAACACCTCAGCCTTGGCCCTATTGACCACCATCAATGGTCCACTCTGGCCTCCAATTGGGAGGCATGGAGGCACACCATCCATAACGCTGCTGCTTCCTTTGAGATCTCAGGCAGGATCAGTCTCAAATTAGAAAGACAATGCAGAAAGAGCCATGCCTTGCCAATACTGCCCACAGAGACTTTCTGCTGTGCCTTTTGCAACTGGACTTGCTTATCTTGCATTGGCCTTTTTAGCCACCAGCACTTGCAGCAAGCATGGGTAGAGCCCTTCCCAAATCTTAGTTCACAAAGCCCAGCCATGATGATGAGTGTTGACTAGGGTCAGGTCTGAGCCCTCACTATCCTTCTTGTCCTCATGTGCAGACAGGGACAAGGCCAGTCTCCTTTTGTTTGGAAAGCACCTGCCACACTGAAGGTGATTAAAACATCAGCCTTCTGTGACTGGGAGGGGCCAGTGCTTCCCATTCATCCTTTCATCAGCTCCATTCACCTTCTTCATGCCTTATACCCAGAGAAACTTCTCTTCTCCCCAGAGAAACTATCCACTCCCCCAAAATCTCCAGGATTTTTTGCACAACAGTCCTGATACTGAGATACTGCCTCTGTCCCAGTATCCAACTGAGAAATGATGGACAGGATACAAGCCTCTACCTTGTGCAGAGCCAAAACTTCTGTTGTACCCTTAACACCCATTCTGCTGCAGAGGTGTCCAGATCCCCCAGAACCTCAGTGGTGTCCAATGATGAGATGAGTGAGGACTCTCCTGCCAGATCTTCATTGTCTGAGACAGGTTGCCTCCCCCATCTCTGCAGAAACCTGAGCATCTGTCTGGAGACATGGTTTGGTGGCAAGGAGTTCTTGGCAAATCAGCTCCCATGCCTGCTGTGGGAATGAATTACTGGCTGGCTGTGGAGCCCAGTTGCAGCAGGGCTCACTAGGAGAGGGCAAAGGAAGAAGGGAGGGTGGCACAGATCAGCCAGCAAAGGATTAATGATAGGGCTTCTCTCCATGGGGAGAAGCCAACGTGATGTCCTGGCACCCTGGGCAGCATGGTGGCAGGACAAGGGCAAGGATGCAGAAGAGGCAGCAGGCATGGGAGTCAAATCTGCCCCTCTGCTCAGTGTTCCCATGCCAAGGAAGACTTCACTTTCTGTTGCTCATAATCTCAGCATACCAGGTTTTTGCCTGTTCTTCCCACAGCCCAATGGTTCCTCTCAGGGGACACAATCTGTGGGTCACTGATGATCCTTTATGTCCTCAGAGGAGTCTGCTTCTCCCTCCAGTATCCCTGAAGCCATGCAAGCTAAGATGCTGGGGCTGTGGTACCTTTGGGATAGAGATATCTTTTGAATAGAGAGCAAGGGCAGAAGCACACGGGCATTGTTTTTAGGACTGTGCCTCACATGCTGAGCTCTGTTAGGAGGGTATGAAGAAGAGGCAGGACTTCACAGCAGTTTTTCTCCATCCCATGCCTCTCATGAAGGACTGAATCCCCCATATAATGTCCCCTGTTAGTGCTCAGCCCAAGTGCAGGACCAGTGCTCAGACCTACTGCATCGCATCCGTCCACCATCATATCTGGAGCCATGTAGGGCCTGGAATTTGTCTGGTGTCACCCCTGGGTCCTGTGCAGAGGTGGTTGAGCCTGGGGGCACCATGTCCATGGGAGCATGTGGGGCTCTCAAGCAGCCCCCTCTGAATTAAGGATGCCCAATGCTGTGGCTGCTCTGAGCTCCCAAGCACAGTTTCATCTTCCTACTGGAGCCACAGCAGCTCTCTCACTTGGACCACAGGATGGGACTCAGCAAGCCAGTTCAGAGGCTTTTTCAGGTTTTATAGTGCTCTTTATCATAGCTCTGAAGCAGACTGTGCTCAGCCAAGCCAATGCCTTTGGAAAGGGCTCCCACTTCACTTTCCAAGTGCATCCATCCATTTTAACCAAATTTCCAAATGCAGCAGAGGTCATGGGATAGCACTTTGTGCCTCCATCTATCTCTCTTAGTTCTCTGAAAGCTTGCCCAGCTTCATCTCCAAACATCTAGTACAGTTCCTGGGTTGATGTTCTTGGGAGATTTTGGAAGGAAGGCGAAGGATCTAAGACTTCACAGATGCCTGTAGGCTGCATGGGGAAGTTCAGATCTTATTAAGCAAAGGATCCCCATGGAGGCTGTTCCTTCAGGCACAAATTGCCAGAAGTTCCAGCTCCAATCTTTCTGCTTTTCCTGAATGGATTGTTCTTCACCCAGATTCCTCAAACTACTGCTGCAGAAAGCCCTGCTTAAGCTTCTTGCTGTAGGATGAGCAGAAATTTGGGAGCTGCTAGGACTGGAGATGTTTGTGAAGCACAGCTTCTGTGAAACATGGTACAGAAGCGTCCTTTCCTCTGTGTGAGACCTGCTCCTGAGCCTCATTAGACCCAGGAGCCACCCCCAGCCACAGGTTTTGGAGCCACTTCCACTGTGACTGGGCACCTCTTTCCATTCAACCCTCTACAGCAACTCCCATATCTGTCTCCCTCTCTGTCTGTCTCTCTCCTTCTTGGAAAAAAAGCACTGGATTGGGAGGTCTAAGCACTTATTTTTGTCCCAAGGTCTGAAACCCCTCCTCTGTCCTGGAGCTCTCTCATACGACCACCACTGAGCATTCCCTCCCTGCTTGTGTCCACTAGACATGACAGAGAGATAGCAGCCACAGGCAGGCCTTGATATTAACAGAGGTCACTCTGGGGATCACCTGCTTTCAGGCATCACTCTAACACTGAGGTGATCCAGCCTCAGGACACCCACTCACAAGGGCTGCGTGGACAAGGTGTTGTGTTGGTGACAGGTAGGAATAGAGACAAGAGGGTCACCCTGTCCTAGGAAGGGACACATGCTGTGTTAGGTGTTAAAGAGATCAATGCTTGTTGCCTAGGAGGAAACATTGCTGCCTAGAGCAATGTGTGCCAAAGGCAATGGGTCTGAGATTGATCATGAAAATACACTACAGTTGTAAAAAACTGGTTTTCTGTACCCTGCGACTCTCCACAAACACAAGCTGAACACTTGCAGTATTTTTCTGTAGGAAAACATATTTCAGAGCAACTAAGCAAGGGGGGAGAGTCATAAAGGTGATGGGAGATTGGGCCCATCTCAGTGTCTCCCTACAGATGTCTCACTGAGACAGGGAACCCTGGGGCATTCCCCAAGAGGAACACGGATACTCTCATGATCTCAGTACACAAACATCAGTGTTTAGTGGGACGTGGAGGTGAGGGACAGGAGCAGTGTGGAGACTTGCAGGTGATGGGGGGCTGTCAGGCCAAAGTTGAACATTTCAACATCTGAGCATCGTTTAAATGAGTGAAGCAGCCAGATAAAACAGTAAGGCCTTGTTCTTTTTGTTTGTCTGTTTGTTTTGGGTTTTTTTTAAATCTAATTTAAAACCGCATTGGCTTCTTTAAAAAAAAGAGGGGATTGAAGTCTGATTTCTCACCCTGGGCAATCTGTAATCCCTCAGCTAACTCCCGACCCCTTTAATTAAGACCTCAGTCATTTAAATTGTTAATAAAGATCCATTGGAGGACTATAATTCTCATTCCTGATTTCATCTTGTGCTCATTAAGGACTCCTGATTAAAATTCATCATCTCAGAAGGTATTTATAACTCTGTATCCCTAGAACTCATTAATTCAAAGCCACCTGTTCAGAAAGAGGTGGGGGGACCTAAAAGGCACCAGGCTGATCTGAACTGCGGGAACACTGTGTTGACTGACAGATGACAGCATTAGCCTCACTGAAAAGAGCAGCCCTGCACAGTATGGGAAGGGACATGAGGGATGTATACTGTGAGAGTAAGGGATACCATGGGAGTAAGACATGTATCCAGACTGTTTGTAGTGGGGCTAGAGAAGTGATGGCTAAGCAGCCATTGGCCAGATGTACCAAAGAGGAGAGAGACCCCCCTCCCACGTCAATATCCTGGAGGGTGTATAAACACCGGCAAACATTGAGCCGTGTGAAAAGACCACCCCATGACTCCTTCTCTGTCCTAGTGGACAGACAGATCCTGCCTGTCTCAACAACCCACCAGGGACATGGCCACTGCACTCCCCAGGCTCTGGGTCACACAGCCTGGCTGCTTCCTCCACACTTTGCCCAACACTAAATTCCTGTTCTGAACCTCAGTGAAGCTCAACCAGCCTCATGGATCCCATTCCTGGATAAGCCATGGAGTCCTTTTCCCAGAAAAAAACCCTGGGGTAATAGGGAAGGAACCCAAATGCATCCAACTCCTCTTCTAACCCATGCCTCATTTTGCCTTACTCTGGGCTTTGCCTCTTGCTCTCCCACGATGTCCTCCCTTGCACCACTGAAAGCTAAGGAGATCTGCCTCTCCCACTTCTGCTCCTCTGCCATGACCCACATGCTGCACTTAACTTTCACACCCCTCCCTCCACCCCCATCCATGATCTCTCTCATGGCTTCCTCGTCAGTAATTCTCACCATCTGTCCAGTGCTGAAGTTTTTCGTGACTCTGCTGATCTGCTGCACCACTTGTTCTCCCCATGTTCAGCCTAAGTCTGGGTCATGCTCCCTGGGCTTGGGGACCAAGCCCAGGTATCACAACTGTCACAAGAGGTTTCTCTGGACTCATTTGTCCCCATGACCCAAAAGGAATCCTTTCCTTTGGGATGCCCAATGGTTTTACTTAGCCTCATGTTCTCCTGCTTTGGGTCATGCTTTAAATAAAAATGCCCTGTTAAAATAGGAAAAGAGTTTTGTTTCAAGGCTGTCTAATGAAATACTCCAGCACTTCTGAAATGAGATGTTTTACCTTGAAAACATCTAACAGGACTATGCTGACACTTTCACATATATCCAAACAACTGAAATCTGAACTTATAGATTCTTTTGATCCTCTTGAACCTCAGTTTTGGTGAATTACTACACACAAAAGTTTCAGCTGCCTGCTCCCACCCCAGCCCAGGTTTCACTGCCCTACGATCCATCTCAGTTTTGGGACAACTTGTCCCGGGCCCCTTCCACCTTGTGTATAACCACCAATGCTATGACAGCAGTATGCAGCTCTCAGCCATGTTGCTGGTGTGTGAGGCAGAGGGGAGCCCTTGTTCCTAGCATGGCAGCTGAGCCCAGCTATGTTTGTACCAGTCATCACATCACAAAGCAGGAAAAAATCCCAAGGTTGCTGTGGACAATGGAAAGGGTGACTAAGAAGGATGATAAATGCACTTTGAATCTCTTTGCCTCTAGACAGACACATTTAAAATTGACCTGCAAGGAACCTTCCCCTTTTGGTCCCAAATAATAGAAGCTCTGAATGAGTTTTAACACTGGTTTATTCCCCTTATGCTTTTTTTTATTGCTATTAGAAATTCAGGTCCCTGTGCAGGCTCCTGAAGGAGTGAGTGCAATGAGGATGCAACAAGAGGGAAGAGTGAACACAAGGGAATGAAAAATAGTTTTTTAACACTTTCCAAAGTGCCCAGTTTTTATCTTGCTGGAGTGGGGGAGGACAGTATTTAACACAGTTTGCTTTGTGCATGACAGATTTATTTAACTCCAACAACTGTGCTGTAGAAAGGAAGCCTTTGTTGGAGTTACAGCTCTCTGTGGCAAGCAGTCTCCATGCCCTTGCTGAAGTGAGGTCACTTTGCATGGAAGAATGAACCCCAGAGCACATGGCCTGCTGGGAGGCATAGTCTGGGATGGTCCATCTGACCATGCTTCAAACATCAACTCTGCCCTTGGTAGCCAGGAGGGCATCACAGCTATGTGAGCCCAGCCCAAAGAGCAGGGGCTTTTCTGAGCAATGGAAAGACTCAGGGTCTGGGACAAAAATTCCTGGCTGCTATTAACTTCTCTTGAATGTCCCAAAGGGACATGCTTATGTCTGAGGTCATCCAGGCAGCATTTGAGTAAATGATATGTGATGAACCTGCTGTTTTAAGATCAGAATGAAGGATGAGTCACCTGAGTAAAACAGAGATAACCACACTACCTCAACAGGTCCCCATTGTGGGAAAGGTCTTGGCAAGCTTCATGGAGGCAAAGCTGTCACTGGAGCCTGGCTGCCTGGAACTGGGTCCAAGAAGTATTTGGAAACAGAGCTATTGCCTTGGATCTAGGACTGTTGAGCAGAGTCTCTGTACCTACAGGACCCTTCTACCTTCCCCAGGTCCATGGAAAGACATCACTTATAGGGATCAGCCTGGTACACGTAACAAGAAGTCTCTCAGACTTTCCAATTGGGCTCATTTGCTCCACAATACGCAGATTGTTCAGAAAGATTTGGAGCTTTGGAGAGGTACAGAATCACAGGATGGGTAAGGTTGAAAGGGACCACAGTGGGAACATCTCAGCTAACCTCCTTGCTCCAGCAGGATCATCTCAGAGCACAGGGCACAAGACTGTATCCAGACTGTTCTGGAATGTACCCATTGAGAGAGACTCTACACCCTTTCTGGGCAAAGGGAAAGGAAAAGGGAAAGGGTTATTAAGGACAGTACTCTCCAGCTCCTGTGTTCTGCTGGCAGCAGGACTACCTGTGTCACAGGGGAAGGAGCAGTCTTTTGCTAATGGGCACAGAACCGTGACAGCTGTCTCCCAGCCCTTGCAGAGGACAGAAGTCTCACTCAGGTCAAAAATACTGGCATCTCTCCACCTTTTTGACATGCAAAAAGCCAGCAAGGCAAGATGTGCATGTGCCCCAGCCACCTAGTGTTGGGCATCCCATCCCGGTGCCGGGGCTCTGGCGGTGCAGGGTGTGTATGGCCCCCACGGGCACCCCCATAGCCCAGGCTTCGTGTCTGAGCCCCCGCGACATCCCTGCAGCGTGGGAGTGGACACTGCAAGCCGCTGCCTCCCTCTTGTGGGCAAATCTGGGGAAGGACGGGGGCAGCACCCAGGAAGCCCTGGCAAGGCTGGCACCTGCAAAAACACCGCTCTTGCCTCACCAGACGGGGAACACCCGCCAAGCATCCTGCCTCTCCAGCTTCTGGGAAAACAAATCTATAGAGCCCTCAAAGGCTTATCCAGCCACACAGACCCTCGTGGTGGGCTCATACAGCCAAACAGAGCTCCCCTGATGGACATGTGCAGCCAGATTGTGCTCTCTGCAGATGTGGAGACTAGGACTGAGATAAATGAGGAAAGCAAAGGACATGCAATGGTGCCAGAATCACGGTCTTGGGTAACCTGTAACAGGCTGTCTGACTCTTGTGCTGGGGAAGATTTGGCTTCACCACAGGCAGAGGAAGATCTTAGAATCATAGAGCGTCCTGAGCTGAAAGGGATCCACAAGGATCATCTAGTCCAACTCCTGGCCCTGCACAGCATACCCCAAAAATCCCACCCTGTCCCTGAGGGAATTGTCCAAACACTTCTGAAACTCTGCCAGCCTTGGTGCTGTGCCCACTGCCCTGGGGAGCCTTTTCAGTGCCCATCCACCCTCTGGGTGAAGAACCTTTTCCAGATATCCAACCTCAATCTCCCCTGACACAAATTCATACCATTCCCTTGGGTCCTCACCCTGGTCACCAGAGAGCAGAGATCGGCACCTGCCCCTCCACTGCCCCTTGGGAGGAATCTGTGGACCACTTCAATAGACACATAAGATGATCAGCACCTAGCCAGAGCATAGAAGAAGAAACCAGCCTGTCCACTGTCATAACTGCTCAAACAGAGCATTTGGGAGAACACAGCAATGAAGAGCAGAGCAGCATCTCCACTGGACCCACTGGCTACTCAGGTCTGTGGTTTCCTGTCTGGAAACCCAGCTTGCTCCAAGCCTTGGGACCTTCCAGGCCCTTAGGAGGCCATCTGAATCCCCACATGGAACTGGAAGGAAAAAGGGAATGGAGGGCCAAGGGAGCTATTGAAATCCCCTTCATGGGCATGATGGGTGGCAGGAAAATCCCAGCTACTCCCAGAGATGCTGAGATAGCCCCAAGGGATGTTTCAGAAGGCTTGAAGATGGAAAGAAAAAGGCTGAAAAGAAATGGTATGGGGCACCGAGCAAGAATATAAAAACTTAGATAAGATCTGCAAGGATATTATAAAAGACCAGGGAAAAACAGAAAAATAACACTACCAAGAGGGCTACTGGGAATATGAAGGAATTTTGCAAATTGCAGCAAAGGGAAAGCAAATACAGTGTGAGTCATCCAATTAATAAATGAGAAGGGGATGCAAATTAATGACAATTCAGAAGTAGTTGAGGTACTGACCTGCTTTAAGATTTTCCATTTCATTTCCAACAAAATCGAGTTTTGGATGGTGTTAACCCTTTCCTTTGCATCCTGCAGGACTGGCCATGACAGTCAGTCCAGAAAATCTGCAATCCTGTGGCACTAAAGTGGCCTCCTTCAAACTCCTTCATGCACTTTTGCAAAACTTCATCATAGCTGAATCATGACAGTCTGGGGTGGATACCTCAGCCACCATACGTTGCTCCCACCAGGCACCCTTCTCCTGCAAGCCCTCATTCCCATGTGGCTGGGCTCATACAACAGCCTGCAGAAGATCATCTCTCACACACACCTCACACCTCTTGTTCATTCTCCCACTCTATTTTGTCTATTGATCCTATTTGATTTGAAACAGTTTTTAGAAGCTTTATCCCAGCCAACGGGAGTCAAGACTAACTTCTCTTTCCACTCCTGCTAGGAGCTGTGTATCTTAGCCAGTATAAACCAGTACAGCTCCATTACAGCCATCAGAGGGTTCTCAGATATACCAACACCCTTTGGTGAAAAGCAGAGTGTCAAAGCACTTGTTGATAACACAGATCAGTGTGACGTATGCTCCATTCTTCACTGTCTCTGAGACCTCAGCACAACCTCTCAGCTGAGTTGTAGCAGCTTGTTTTATGGATCAGCTCTTGTTTGATTATGTATTCATTGATCTTTGTCACTTCCAACCTCTGAATTTCTCATTTCCAAACTAATCTGCATCACTCCAGGATCCACTAGCAAGTGCCTCAGTCTGAACTTTCCCCTCCTGCTCCCAGCAGCAAGGTCCTGAAGCCTCTGAGTCATACTGATTTTTGCCCTTCACAGAATCCCAAAGACCCTTCACAGCAATCATCCTGCCACGAGACACTTTCATGTCCTGATTTTGTAAGGAGAAGCCTATTTCCAAAGGCAATAGAATTAGTAGTTAAAGTTGTTCTGGCCTCTGACAGATGTTCACTGCCTTGGCTGCAGTTTCCAAAGGCTGGATGCCTGTGTCCACTAAATAGCTGAGAACGTTTAGGTTAAACCAGCACTGCTGTTTGTCAGGGAATGAAAAACCTGGCTTTGGAAACCACTGGAGGGCTCTGCAAATGATGCAAGACTGCCACAGAGACGTGCCTGAACTTCTACGTTTTTGGGGTTTTTTTTATTTTTTCTTATCTGAGTCCTTAAATAAATGAACATTTGTCTCCCAAAGAACCTGGAACTTGTGTTTGACTCCTGAAGAACTTGGATACACCAAGTCCCATCTTCTCTGAGGGTGCCTCTTGTCAGGTCGTTTTTACAAGCTCTTGACCTGCTGTTGGAATTAGTTGCAACTGGCTGAAGCCCTTCTCCAGAGTCTGAGCTCCAACTAAACACTAAATGGCTAAAGGGGCAGAGAGGCATAAGATGGGGACAGTGAACTCAGTCCTCCTCCACTCTGCACTCTGTTTTCCCAGTCCAAAGTACCCAGGAGTGTGTTATGCCAACTCCTCCCAGAGGTTTGACTGTCTGATGATCCTCGCTCCCCATCACCTCAGCAACAAAGATCTTCCTGTGCTGTGCAGACAACAGTTCCCAGGACTATTGTCCTCCTTGCTGATCCCTTCAACTCCCTCTCTTCCTTAGAGTTTCCATTCAGGCTTCATGCAAAAGTGTCTGTGGTGGTACTGGTGGGGCAATGGATGCAAATATCTGTCTGGAAGAGTTAAGAGATCTTCTTCGTTGAAATTTGGGCAGACTTAGTGCATGACACCACCAGCAGCAATGGACATTTGATGTACCATCATGTGTCTGGACATCAAGGGTCTGTGTGCAGCCACTCAGTCAAGTCCCCACTAGTGTCAGATGGAACCTGTCTGGGCTGTGCACTTAGATCCTGTGTTTTTAACCTGACCTCCTCTTGACCCTAATGTCTGTAGCTACAACTAGAGCCTTAGAGACAAAAGCATCCCAGTAGCAGTGCTATGGTTCCAGTAAGCCGTTCCAAAGTGTTTCCAAACAGCTATTACAATCTGCATTATCAGTTCAGAGCCAGGAGTCATCTCTGCCCGGGTTTAGGCCAAGAAGACACAGAGCAAGAGGGGCAGAACATAGATGCAGAGCCTCAGAGAAGCCAGAGGACCTGTTTGGTAGCATGGAATCATTAAGGTTCAAAATCCCTCTAAGATCATTGAGTCCAACCATTAACACAGCACTACCACGTTTACCTCGAAACCATGTCCCTAAGCACCACAACTACCCATTTTTTGAACAGTTACAGGGACAGTAACTGCACCACTGCCCTGGGCTGCCTGTTCCAATGCCTGACCACTCTTCCAGTGAAGAATTTTTTTCTAATATGCAATCTAACACTCCCGTGGTGCAACTTGAGACCATTCCCTCTTATCCTGCTTGTTACATGTGAGAAAAGACCAATCCCCATCTGGCTCCACTCTCCTGTCAGGCAGTTATAGAGTGAGTTTCCTTTTCTTCAAGCTGAGCCCCCACAGCTCTCTCAGCTGATTCTCATCAGACTTGTACTCCAGATCCTTCCCAAGGTCTTGGTGACTTCTTAGTCCCTTTTGTTCCTTTGGGGTTTGCATTACACCAGGGAACATCTCCACCTAGCCCTTTTCCTTGTGCATTTCACTATGTACCCAAATTAGAATTTTCCTGCCTTTCCCAAGAACACACTTGGCCCTCACTTCTGTAAAGCCCATTAGAGAAGTGCCCCAGAGGTGGCCTTTTAATGAACAAGATGCAGAATGAGAGTTAAGCTGTGGAGCAGATGATGGCTTTTCCTTTGCTCACATCACCTTCCACACCAGCCATAGCCAAGCTAGACAGAGCACAGTTAGACTTCAAAGTAGCCTCAAATTATCTTAAGCGACTTGCAATCTTATTTAAATATTACATTTGTTAATTTGGTTTATAGGCCTTCTGCTTTTGGGGTGTTTAAACTGCTTTCAGAACGGTTTGTCAACCTTTTCCCTCTGCAACTGGGAAGATTAGAAAAGGATTTTTATTTGAAATGAAAGCTGAGAGTCATAGGTGTTCACAAGACTGGCATCTCAGGTTATTGGGGAAACAACTCCTGGCTGAAATCTTGTGCACTGGCAGCACCTCAGCACACTCAGCACCCGTGTCTGTGTATATGTTGCTGCAACTTTTGCCAAGTTATGATCATCATAATGACTTGTGTTCACACAAAGCTAGAGGAGAGCCAAGGATCCGATCTTTCCAAGAATCCTGCCCATTCATCTTCTACAGTTCATGGGGATGGGATTTTACCTAGTGAAGGGCATCTTAGAGCATTTTCAAAGAACAGTACTACACACCCAAGGGTAATAGACATGATTTTCAAGAACGCATCCCAGATTCACGCAAATGCTCCACTTGCTTCACATAGTCCAGCAACAGAACAATAGGTGGAAGAAGCTGAAAAAAACGGACCAAAATTAAAAAAAAACAATGTGAGGTGCGAGTCCAATTAATGTAGGTGACACAGAACAGTGACACAGGGCCATGCTGTCAGCATGGGGTTTGAGAAGGGCCAGAACAGCAGGCTAAGTAGCAAAGGATGGGAGGTGGAGGGGACTACAGAAAGGCAAGGTGTCCTGCAGGTGTTCCTGGCTGGTGATGACAGGTGGAATTTGACTGTCAGGCATCCACAGCTGTGCCAGGGCCCAACACAGGACTGAAGTCCTAGTGAAATTCTAGTCCAGTTAGATCCAGCCTTAAATCGCCCTCCATCCTGGATGAGACAGTAGGTGAAGGACACACGTCTTGCTCCATCCCATCCTCTGGCGAGGGATGAAAAAATGGTAGAAGGCAAGAAAGGAAAGATGGATAGGAACAGCACAATCTAAGCTTTGTCAACTCCAGCTATGACATTTCCAAGAGACAGAACTTACCCTCCATAGGAACCAAGAACCAATACAGCACTAGCAAGACGCACAAGTGAAATGCCACAGCATGAAAGGGAACCTGTGATTGAAGCCAGCAAGAGGGTACAGCCTCTGACACCTGAGGTAGGTGTTTGTGAGCATCGTTGTGCTGGAACAGAGAAGCTCAGCATATTGCTAGATGGAGCCTAAAGCCATCACAAGCTCTCCAGCTATCCCAATATCTCTAATCTTTCTCCAGATTTGGATGCCACGTGGAGAAGGGAAATAATGGCCAGGACCAGAAAAAATTACTTTGGAAAATGACTGATGCCATAACAAGCATCTTTCTTCTTCTACCCATCAAGTGCAGAAAAGTGAACAGTAGCAGTGGAGGACTGGAGACCCAGCACACCAGCACCGAGTGGAAGGGAGACACCAGAAGCCACCTTCCTGAAAGAGACAGTGAAGAAACAGGACCGACTAATTCAAAGCCTAGGTTTCACCAAAACCATCAATGTTTCATGCAGGTTGGGTTGCTCAGGTACAAACCTCACCATGAGCTAAAGCCAAATGCAGGTATCTGAAATCAGCATTCCCTTGCTCCTGGGTGAAGTGCTGGGAATGGTCATCAACGAGTAGCTGGTCTGGAGGTTGGTCAGTGATGGAAAGGAGTGGCAAGGCTTCTGGAGGTGGGTTTTGAGGTTGGGAAAGTACCTGATGAGCTCTGTACTTCGGACCAGTGCGGCTAGATGGCACTGTGTACTCTCCCAGGAGTGGCACAACCTACCACAGCTCCCATGCCCAGGAATTTATTATCCCAAGTGTTGTCGATTGCTGTTGAAGCTCTCCTCTGAGAGGCAGGTTATCTGAGGGATGGCGTGGGCTGTTGCGGGTTTTGTCACGGCCAGGGCACAGGCGACCTTCTCAGGGAGTAAACTCTGGCAGAATTTTCTATTTCAGGGTTATTTTTGAAAAGGCAAGTATGCGTTTGAAGCAAGTAAAAGTGCCATTTCCAGACAACTGCAGACAGCAGAGACAGGACTTGAGGAGTCAGGCCTAGAGTGGGTTTATACCACTGTATCTATGGAGAGCCTCATGTTCATGTGCTGTTTATCCATAACCCAGGAGGAAGATGAATGAGAGACTCCCGAAGGGCCCCTCCCTACAAAACAGAGTACTGTCCCCATGCTGTTAGGTCAGTATTGGTGTGAAAGACAAGGACCTGGATTTGGGGCTGCAGAGCTCTGAGAGACCCATCTCAAGCTTCCTCTGTCCAGTAGCAAAGCAGGACACACACGAGCTCTGCCTGGTGGGAGCCAGTAAGGGGCCCACCGAGGTCTTCTGCAACCTTGGAAGTCATTTGGTCACCCAGGCAATGGGCAGAGATCAGAAAAAGAGGGGGAAGGGCATTAGATATGAATGGAGAAGTGGATGAGCAGGGTCAGGCAGCACAGAAGAGGACCATGAAGCCTTGCCACTGCTTTTTAGTGTCTCCAGATTTATTTGGGGGTCAATCTGAGTTGAGAACCCAGAAGCAACCTTTACAAAAGGCAGAGCAGTCTGGCCCCTCACTCCCCTTTTCTCCCAGCTGGTGGAGTCAAGCTGAGAAGCTGGAAGACACCACCAGGCCATGGTCCCCCAGCTGGGAGCCCGCCATGCCTTGCTCAGCATCTGCACAGGAGTCAGGAGAGTTCAGCGTCTCGGGAGGCAGGCTCCCATGTTCTCCTCTTGCTACCAGCTGGTCAGGCTGTCTGCCAAGGGTATGCTGGCAGGAAACTGGGCAGTTTTCCATCAGGATTTCATCCACAGTGATGGATCTCCAGGGAATATTTTCGCCCTGATGAATCAGCAGTCTCTGGTGGGAGATAGGCTGCCTGCTGGAGGGGTTAACATCCAGCACTCAGGAAAGGTGTGAGTCCCCACATCATGCAGGTGTCAGATAATCCAATCCCCCCCCAAATCCATCCCCCACTGGAGGCCCCTCCTTAATCTGTTACAGTCAGTTTTTGCCCTGGGGCCGCAGATCTGATATCTCTTACAAGCAGGGTGTCAGTATTAACTATTATAATTCTGAATATTCTTCTTAGCCATGCAAATGTCCAGCCTGGGCTGGAATATCACTTCACTTTTCAGCTTCAGCAACATCCTGTGGCAAATGGTCAGTGTGGAGACACTCCAGTTTATCATTCCCGGCTACCACCTGTTCCACTCGTCGCGTTCCTGGGTTATCCCATTGGCAGCACAGACCCTTTCCACAGCCCGCCGTTGTCGTGCTCCCTGTTTGACACTAAATTTTGGCGCTGGCCCTTTATTGAAAAAATCTGTCTTTTATGGTGAGTTTGGAAATGTGCAATAAGATGTTGACTCCCTTCCCAAATCACCCTAGTGAAACGCTCCACTGTTTGCATCTGCTTGTGCCAGAATCCATTAGTGTCCATGGGAAGCACTTCCATGAAGAAAACCCATCCCATGTGAATCAGGACGGTACACTGAGCCCCTCAGAGAAAGCTCAGCCTTGGGCTTAAAAGCACCCCTCCAATAGGATTGCAAAAGGTAAATGTGCTGGGTCAGGGTAAGAGGTGGTTTTCTGCTCCTACTCTGCATGAGGCTCCTATTTCTCATGTGGGAAGCAGGTGTAGAGCTCAAATGGAGACCAAATGGCAATGGGACAAAAAAATGTTAACAAGACAAAAATCAGCAAGTGTTGCACTGAGTTCTGTAGCGTGATTAATAAAACAAACACATGAAAAAAAATCTGTTTCAACACATGGTCAGAAATACAGTTGTGCTATCAGGGCTATTCTGCCCTCTTAATACCTGCCTCTCTATTTGGGTTGACACTAAAATACTCTAGGGTATTTTCAGGTTTTTGGTTTTGGTTTGTTGTGTTTTGGTTGGGGGTTTTTTTGCTGTTTTTTTGGGGGGTTTTGTGGGGGTTTTTTTGTGTGGCTTTTTTGGTTTTGGTTTTG
>VXBX01007260.1:158295-184445 GCA_013400415.1 Scytalopus superciliaris
TTAATTTTTATTTTATTTTTACAAATGCTCACACTTTCCTGCTGCAAATTATTCTTGGCTAGCTTACAAGTAGAATGGCTGTGTATAGCCATTTCTTTAAAAGAAAAAAAGAATAGAAAGAAAAATGGTTTATGAGATATTTTGGTTGAATGTTTGCTTTCTACTCAAACATATGGTGAAAGTTCAGGAGTTCTCACTTTTTTCCACCCTAAAGCCTCTCTCTAGCTGAAGCTCAACCTCCAGCATTTTTGACATGATCTCACCATTATAGACCATCCAATTGGAAAAAACATTGCTACTAACAAAGCCTAGGACCATTTCACTCTGTGGCCTCTTTCACCCCAGAAAAGCTGTCTGGGACTGCTGTGAGGGCAGGCTGGCACTGACAGCCTAACAATGATAAGTCATAACTGAAGGCTCTGCAAAATTATGACTTTGGCATAAAAAACATTATTAAACTAGTAATAAACAAGTAAATCTTATTTGTCTGGTGGTCCTAGGTGCTCTCAGGCTGTGGGTTTGAACCATGAAGGAGATAAACTTCTTGGGCACAGGCTGTGAAAGCAAATTTTCATGCAAGTGCACAATGCCAGTAAGCTGAGAATTTAAGAAAAACAATGAACATCATTGAGACTCATAAAGAGCCTTGCTGCAAGAATTGGCACCTCCAGCAATTCCATACAGATATCCCCACATTATCAGAGTTCATGGGCAGTTTTGAGATAATTAACCCCCAATCACATTAAGTCCAAGGAAAACTAATTACTTTCATGGAACAATAAAGATTGTTTTACAGGCAATGTTGTTCTTTGGCCTGTCTCTTGTGGAATACGGCACCAGTGAAACAAAATCAGTTTCATTAAATGACAGTGTTGTAAGATTTATGGACAAGCTCTGTTTGATGGGCTTCTAATTATAGACCTGATGTCCATTACCAGAGCTGATAAGTTGCACATGCTAGACAACAGAGAAGATCATCTGAGCTGGAGACCACTCACAGTCTGGTCAGAGAGAGGTTTTTCTACGCTTCTTCCTCTAGTGAGTCCTTAATCAAACATTTGGCAATAGCCATAAGACTCAAGAGCACAAGCCTGATACCTCAGAGAGGTGGTTTCACCCTGTTAGACACTACTGTGCTGCACTGCCTTCAAGAAAAGCTAGTGGCAGACTTCAATCCACAGTTCTTGTTTGCAGTTCAGCCTTCCCTTGGTGCTGCCCTGGCACCTGTCATCCCTCACCACACTGGAAGGGAACAAGCAAAAGACAGGCTGTAGCAGTGCATGGCCTTAGGATGAGTCGTCCCAGAAGCCCTGCTGGGTCCTGCAGGAACAGATTGCCTCACCACCCTGGAGATGGGAGGTCTCGCCTTGCTGCAGATTGTTTGGGTAAGTCATGATGGATCATGCTCTGATGTCGAGAGTCGAGGTGCAGCAGCGGGCTGAGAAACCTAACATTGAAAATGTTTTAAAGCAAAGGGAACATCAAAAGATCTCCAGGAAACAGCAAACACCCAGAGTTCAAGCAATCCCTGAAACAGATCCACTCCTCCCATCTCCATGTCTGGATAAGAGAGGCTCCCAAGACAAAGGGCAATCAAGATCAGAGAAGACAGTAAGCTATAAATCAACCACCTTTCTCTTTTCACCTCCCTCCCTGTGCCCTCCAGACTCAGGAAACCCCTGGAGCCACAGGACACAAATTCAAACCACAAGATGACTCCTTCTGTCTCCTCCTTGAGGGACTTGCCCCAGTGCAGCCCCCAAGTCTTCCTCCAAATGCCTACCCAGATGCTGAGTAGGAAGTATGAACGTTCTCTCCAGCACTGCAGATTTTATCTGACAGACCAGATTTAGACTCTTACAGAAATGTCAAATCAGCCTTAAAATCCTCAGACTCATTTTCTATGACTGGAACAACATTTTTCTATAAATCTGAGAAGCTGAACACAAAGTTAGGGGGCTTCAAGCCCAGCAGAGCTCAGCTCTGAGCACATGGGACCTGGCCACAAGGCACACATCTTGCAGGAGCATCTACCCCACAGCACTTCAGGACCTGCTCTCTGGCATGGGGCAGCTTCCTTTCCTCTTGATGGACAGACAGATGGGGGTGAGCCAGCCCTGGGTTTGAACACTGATGCATTTCTCAAGTGGGTGGATTTGGGGTAGGTATTCCTGGCAGTAGATGTACTTCTCGGTGATATCAAGGCCAAGTTGAGCTTCTTTCCCTCTATAGTCAGAACCTCCTCGAGCTCTGAACATCCCATTTCAATACGGGGTACAGTATGGAGATGACTGAGAAGAGGACATGTCTGGAATAAGACAGAAGTGTGGGGCAGGTTTTGCCCTTTAGCAGGGCCCATGGTGAAGCAGCAACACAAGGAGTGCAGCATGTCTCCAGTGTAAGAGGATATGGTCCTCAGTGGGTGCTGGCTCTGATTCAGGGAGATATTTTATGAGTACACATGCATTAATGCAGTTGCCAGATTACTGGGCAGACAAACTATGTTTGGCCTTTTGGGGTGAGATCTCCTGCCCATGAGGCTGGGTCAGGAGCAGAGGTAGCAGCAGCTCCAGTCTTTGTGTCAACATTCAAGGGGCTTTAGTATGCCTTCAAGCCACAGACCAGGAGCCCAAAGGCAAAGAAAGGAATAGAAAGAAAGAAGGAATGCTGGGGGCACAGACTGAGTAGCACTTCCTGTTCATGCCACATCTGCAGTACCCCTCACCTGAGCAGACTGACCCTCCCCGGCTTCATCATCTCTCCAGCGTCTCCTATGGCAAAGACAAGCTGCCACAGGGAGGGAAGGCATGCATCTTGTTTTTGGCATTGGCTTGGTGCACACATCAGCTTTCACGTTTACCTTCTTCTCTTCCTGCTTGTCCTCATCCAGGAGAAAGCAGAAGCTTTACTGTGCTCCATCTCCCTGACTTCCGGGCAGCACAGGTGGCTCCTTAGACCTTCTTGGCTTTATAATTCAAAGAGCCCTACTGAGATTTGCACTTTGTGACCATCTTGACATAACTAAATATGCTGGGCCAGGCTCTGAGGTCCCATTGGAGAGATCTAGCTCCTAAAACCTGTTAACTTCCTCCTGTTTTTATCACCTGTAGTTAATTACAGGAGAAGCAACTGTTGGAGGGTGTGAGTGCAAACATTTTTAGGGAATAGCTGCAGATGACACATAGCAAACAGTGCCTGGAGCTTGCCTGGAACATACACTTATGGAGGAATTTCTGAAGTAGCATGAAGCCCTGTGCTCCCAACAAGGCACATTTGAGGGTGGATAGAGCAGGGAGCACAGAGGGAAATGAAGGAGGGGGGAGACATTGGGACAAAGGTATGAGATGAGTTGGTTTCAATAGGGCCATGGTGGGAGCAATGGTGTGCTGAGCTGGAGTAGGAGCAAAAAGGGTCAGGATTTGTGGCAGGGAAGTCAACAGGAGGGATTAAGCCCTGCAAAGAGGCTGGACCAAGGGAGAAAAACTCATGCTGGGATGGGATAGCAGGGAAAGGTTTGGCGTAGGCAGAGAAAAGCTGTGGGCAGGGGACATTGCATGTCACAGAGGGATTTTTCAGGTGATATATAAGGCGCAAAGGTATCCAGGGTCAAAGGCAATCATAGAGTCCCTGAAACGCAGGGGAAAGCAGAGCAATTTTGGAAGCAGGTGTCCCCCATAGGGGCAGGAGAGGGAATTCTGGGGGCTGTGCAGTAAAGTGGGTGCCTGGGACAACTGTGTGGGGAACAGCCAGGCAGGTGTGGGGCTGGTGGACCCCCTGCATGTCTGGCTCCTTGTTGAAAGGGGGGCTGACTCGGAGGTGTTTCCCAGGCACCAAGCCACCAGGGCCTCCCATGGGGGCTGTAACTCCAGCTCAGCCTCCGTCCTGCTGTCAGGCCCTGTGCCCAGAGCTTGTTATTGCAGGTGCAGGGCAGCCACCCCCCTCTGCTGGCCTGTCCCTGTCCCCCTCCACTGCTCCCTCTCCCCTCCCCACACCAGCCACCCCTGCAAGCAGCAGTTTGGGGTGCTTCAGGCTTGCCCCATCCTGCCAGGTCCCTGCTTCTTTTCCACTGCATCCTTCTTCCTTCCCCAGATGGCTTCTGTCTCCTCCTCCAGGGCCTGTGCCTACCACACTGAGACCACCACGCAAAACTGCTAGTACAAACAGGGGTCCATGGTCAAAAGCTTGGGTGGATTTGGCCACCAAGGATCCTTGCCAGTGTTCTGATGTCATCCCATGGTGATCCATGGGGTAGGAGGAATTATCCTTACCCCATGGCATTGACTCCCTTCCTTCCCCTCCGCTCTGCATCATCTCCTCAGGGTCTGAAGCCATGCCTTCTGCAGTGGCCACCCAGCACCCCCTCATCTGCCCCAGACTCCCCAGACTCTGATGAGTGCTGCCTGGAGCTCCCCACCCAGATTCTGGATTCCTGAGGTACAGCCCAAGATGCTCCAAACCTGGCTCCAGCCACCTGCCAGCTTGCAGCATCACTTTGGGTCCATGGGAACCCCGGGGGGCTGCCAAAATTCAAGGGCTGTCCTGTCCCTCCAAAACACCTCTACGAGCACTTTCAGACCTGCAGCCCCAAGTGCTGGGCACTGCAGCTGCACATGGCACAGGCAGGGAGTTCATGAATTTATTCCCTTTGGAGCAGAGCCAGGCATTGACCCAAACACCCCCTTCTGTTAAAGACAGCTCTTTGACATCTTTAATGACTTCAGCCTGGGGAGGTAGTGGTTTTGGAGAGGATAGTGCCACTGGCGGGAGCTTAGCATCTCAGCCAAGCAGTGCATGGTGCTCCACAGGCTCTCTAAGCTCTTCTCTGCTCAGTTTGCCTGTGAGGATAACCAGGGACCAATTCTGTGCATCAGTGCCACATCTTATCACATGCCAAGTGTTTGCAAAGCCCTCTACCCTGTGTTCTGCTTTTCCCAGGGCTGAAGCTCAGTTCCTCCCCTTCACCTTTCTCCTTAGCCATATGCACAGCTCCCATCTCTCTGCTTTGGGAGTGGGCTGGGGAGTGCAGGCATGGAGGCAATTACAGGCAAAGCCTGGTAAAGACCTGCATTCCCATGCCCTGACCTTGCCCAAACACCTTGAAGCATTCCAGTACTGAGCTCAAAAGGACAAATAGTCCCTTAGTGAGTTAAAGGCTTGCAAATCTGAGCCTCTTCTGTGCTGTGCTGACTCCACTCCCGAGAGTCCCTGGAGGTATTTTAAGCACAGGTCTACAAATGTTTTAAAATACGGGAACAGCCGTGAGCGGTTCAAAGAAAAATAGTGAAAACTAGAAAAAGCACCTTCTGAAAAAACCAGGACCAGCACGGTCTGCATCTGGTGGTCAGGAGCAGGACCCCTGCCCAGGCATGGGGACTCTCACCACAGCTCTGAAATAAGGTGATGCTCTGGCTATGCTGAGCACTGACAGAGTGACTCAGAGAGGTTTATGAAATAGGAAGTTCATAAAGCCCCTCAGAGAGCTTGGTGTCCAGACTCCCTTAAGCTGGGCAGGGAGGAATGCAGTGGAAGCTGATGAACACACACATAGTGCAGGAGAGATGGAAGGTGCTGAATGGGCTGCAAAAACCTGGGGAAGGCAGAAATGCTTGGGTTTCAATGAATGCCCTGAGTGCAAATGGTGGAGGCTGGGGATGCAGAAATGCAAGAAAAGAGAATCATGGTGACCAGGGCTGTCTTCTTCAGTCAACTTCCCTGGACATCTGCATGATGCCTCCATGCTGGGGGTGCTCAGAGGCTTTATGAGCACAGCTCCCCTCCAATGCCCTCTAGCACCTCTTACAAGCTCACAGAGACTTTGGGGTGATGTTGGCTGCTGGTATCACTTGCCACACTCCTTGCAGGACCTGTACCAACTCTGGCTTATCTGAGATGCCCTTTCATGCTCAAGAGAGCTCCACCTCCTTCCAGCTTGCTGAGGGCACTGGGAGTGGTAGCTCCAGCTTGTGCCACCCATTCTAGTGGGTGGAGGCAGTGTGTTCCGCTGCACTTAGATCTCTTTGAATCACTGTGCCCACCCCAAAGACAAACGGTCTTGAAAGCTCCTTTCTCCCTTACTAGCCTCAAGTCATCTCCAGATCACCCACTTAAAGGTGTTCATCTGTGATGGAGGTGATCTATTGTGTTCTTTGCTGTCATGTTCCTTGAAAAAAGGAAAAACACGAGCAGCTTTGTCCTTCCATGGTAGAACATGGGACACTTATCTTAAGGGAGTAAGACAGAGTGGAAGGGTGGAGAAAAACTTGATTGGAACCAAAATATCTCCAGGAAAGGAGACTATGGCTGAGCAAAAGCTGTGCAAATGCTAAGAGAGGCAGGGAACAGACTGACAGCCTGACCTCAGAGGTGACAACAGAGCAAGACTTCTTAGGGACACCTAGTGGGATTGCCACAAGGTCACTGAGTAATAAAGGGCAGAGAGGGCAAGGACAGACGGTCCTACAGATCTCCTTTTTTGGTTCATATCTTCTTTAACTTAATGTTCCACATTTTCTTTCTTTACCTCTTCCAATTTCTATGCCTAAAAGTAACTGTGATTAGACCTAGAGAAGGCCTGGCTTGATAGGAGAGGTCTGATCAGCACATGGTCCCACCTACTGTCAGTCTTGTGCTTTCTGGAGCTATTGAAATAACAGCACTGGAACTCCATAAGGCTTATTTCTCTAACCCCTCTTTCACCTTTTATCATCTGATTCATGTCTGGGCAGAGATGTAGGAGAAAGAGCATCTGAGCATTATCTGAACCTTCTAGTCAAAGCCCAAAATGGAGCACTGACCTTTGGTAAATGAGCTGTGCAAAAAAGCCCTGTGAGCATTTCACAGTGTTCCTGAGGTGCTTCCCACATCCTGGTCCAGCAGAACTGTTGCATAGCACAACCCAGGATTAACCAGCTCATGGCCAGAGGCAATTTGTTGTCCAGAAGCAATGCAACAACACTGTAGCTGCTCAACACTGTCACAGTGCAGTGCCCTAAGACCTACGCTCAGCAAACCCTGTCCCTGCAGTCAGCTGAGAGTCTGGGGATGGAGCCATGCAACTTAACATGTTTTTTTCATCTCTGGGTCCCCATTTCTTCAGTCTGCAGGTGGCTCAGGACATAGCTTCAGTTACTCATGTTGGGTCAGGAGGGTTTTTTTTTTCTCCTCACCAACATGTTGCCCTGAGCTCTTTGGATTTCCTATGGTTGTGGTTCCATCTTCCCAAATCCCCAGTATGAACTCAGATCCCCCTCCTCATGAGGAGCTGGCCTCTTTTGCCCACTGCAAAGCTCATATTCCCGCTTGCTGACCTCACAGGACCTTGCTCCCAGCCTGCTTGGCATGACCTCCATGACACAACCAGAGATGTCCCACATGTGAGGCCCTGGTCCATTTTCCTACCACTTGGGCTGCTTGGAGGATGGTAGAATCATGGAATCTCCTGAGCTGGAAGGGACCCACAGGGATCATCAATTCCAGCTCCTCGCTCTACACAGGACACCCCAACAATCACACTATGTGCCATTGTCTAAACACTCCTTGAACTCTGGCAGCCTTGGGGCTGTGACCACTTTGAAGACAGGCTGATCCTGATGTCCCCAGCCAGGGTTGTGGTGTATATGGTCACTCCACGTAGCTGCCATTCCCTTTGCTGCCGTATGCATTTTCCTTCACACCAAAGCAGTTAGTCCTTGGAGGTTCAGGGATCTTTTGCATCTAGATTCTTTCCTCCCCTACCCCCATGCAATGTCCTGAGCTCCTGTTTTTCAGCCTGACAAAACTAGAATATTCCTACGAGTCTACCACTGAGCTGGATTTAGGAAAACACCTATCAGGGGCAAGAAAGAAAGAGTTATCCTGTAGAAGTACCTGATGTCTCTCTCAGACCTCTCCCAACATCATGTTGGCTACTATGCCAGTCACCTCCTTGTGTTTCCTTGACTATGGTCTTTCTGCTGTGACCTTCTTGCTCCAACTATGGCACAACATGGTTGTTCTTGCTTGGTCTTCAACAGGGATGATACTATCCTAGTCTTCATTTATAGGTAGACATCAGTCTTCCTCTGGGATTGTGGTGGAGGTTATTAAGATGCAGGATTATTTTTTGACACACAGTGGATGGCTGCATCTGGAGGCCATCCAGACCAACACTTTGTCATGCAAGTATGAAAATGAGCATCTTCATAGGAGGGATTGACATTTGCAAAGATGAGCCACCAACAGAGGCAATAGACTATGGATAACAAACAGTTGGAGAAGATTTCTAGAGAAGGGGTACAGCTTGTGGACACTCCCTCAACAGACTGGCTGATTTAAAAGCACTGTTTTGTGGAGGAAAGAAAGCTGATATGTTGGGGTTTGTTTCATTTTCTGCTCCTTTTTTACTACCAAACTTTGGAGATGTTTCAGTGTTGGAGAAAGAAAAAGAAGAGCATGGAAAGAAGGAAGAATAGAATTTTAAAGGAGTGACAAATGAAAGGCTCAGCTTGCCCTGCCAGAGGATTTCATGTACAGGATGCCACAAAATCTCTTCTTTGTGGTGTCTATAGGAAGGCTTCATTTCTGTCACCAGCAGACCCCAGTGTCCCCTCTGCCCAGCTTGCCAGAATGGGATTTGCTCTATGGCTCTTTGCTTCTCACCCTCCTGCCCTGTTTCTCAGTCAGCCCAGTCATCACATTTTTCCCAGTCCCTTGTCTGTATGACCTGTTCCATAACAAGCTCCAGTCTCACAACGATAATGTTCAGCTCAATGGTTTTTAGGACCACAGAGACTGATCCCAGCATAGCTCCCCTTCACCTTCCATTCTTCATTCTTCCCCCCAGGTCTTGGCTATTCAAACATCCCTGGCCATGGTTTGCATTGGAGTTCACAGCCCAGCTGTTCTCTCCAGCTGAGAGCAGCTGTGCAGTGAGAGGGGACATGTCACTGGCCCCTTATGTGCTGTGTTTGGCATGGACAGAAAAGTTTTGCCCCCAGTCTGCAAACACAGTGAAAAAATTAAAAATAAGGCACGAGCAACTCAGCCAGTGGGAATAGTGTGAGTGCAGATGGTGGCAGACTGAGAAAGAGAATATCTGCTAGATGGTCCTGTAAGAGTGTCTTTAGCCAAGTCTTGCAGGAACCTCAGTGTCCAATGAACAGAGGCTCCAGCCTTTGTGCATCTTAGCAAACTCAGATCTTGGGTTTGCAAAACAAGCCCAGGAGCTTTTGGAGGGCTCAGATGTGTACTCTATCAGAAAGAAGTCTCCCAGGTTTGCCAAGAAACATTACTTATCCAGGTACTTATCCAGAGTACTTCCAACATGGACTCCAGCAGGGTGTAATCTGAGGGCTGTGTGGAAACACAGGATCTCATGGATCAGGTAGGGCAATTACTTTGGAAAGCAAAGCAAGCTGCAAGGCTTTATAGAGAAGAGAATTGCCAGGAGCAGGGCTGAATCTGCCCCAGTGATACTGCATGAACATAGTCCAGCTCAGAAGAAAAGGGCATCTCACCCTTTGGGAGCCATCTCAGCTGCCTACAACAGCTGTGTGGTAACAAGGAGAGCTCTGCAAAGGCAGCAGATTCCCTCCCTGGGGCACTTGGACATGTCAGTATTGTTTTCACCACTATCTGTACCCAGACCTAGAAATCTCCAAGTTCCCCATGATGGAGCCAGGCTCTGGCAGGCAGCCCTCAGCAAGGTAGGCGGCTGGAAGGGTTCAGGCATGTCTCCTTTGGCCCTCTGCCTACTTCCCATCAAAAATGCAGAAAACTGAAATCTCTTCTCAAAAACTTCAATTTTTGATGAGTCAGCAAAGGTGTTGGCAGGTTTTGTGACTTGTCTGCAAGTGAATGCTGGTTGATTCTTGCCTTCCTCCAGGAGGCCCAGGTTGACCTCAGGCTTTGCTTTCCCATAAACACATTATATCATGCAGGTACTGGCCCAGTGTTATGCCTGGATGAGGGCTGGAGGTTTGCAGTAGAAACTCTAGGGTTAAAATAGGTGTCATGTTCATATTTTCTATAAACTCATGGGAGAGATGAAAGCAAGTGCTCCAGTGACAGGAAGTTGCCTTCATCACCCCATACTGATAGTGTGTCAGGAGGCAGCCACTGCTCCTTTGCCAGCCTGGGAAAAGAGGGAATTTCATAGCCTGATGGCTGTTGGAGGTTGTGCTCAAGGGCTATACCCTCTACTGCTGGTCTGACAGTGCACTGAACCAGCACCCAGAAGATGGGAGAGACAGGCTGGAGCCACCTGGGGCTCCACACCTTTAACAGCACCCTCTGTATGGGCAGTAAGGACACCACGCTCTCGCTGCAGCTGCATCTGGAGAGCAGAGGAGAGTACTTGTATCAGTGATGCCAGTGAGAAGACCTGTGCCATCCAGCTTGTCCATCCTCCTGTCCCGCCTACACAGAAAGCACCACATGCTTCCCCAGGGGAGGAGACCAGCCCCAGCCGGGTACAAAGGGCAACTGGGCAGAACAGGGGTTGGGCATGAAGTTCAGCTCCTGTGCTGAGGGAACCCTCTGCCCATTCTGCTAACACTGTGTCCTGGACCACAGCATCTCCTGTTTGAGAAGCACCCCTGATAGTGCTGCTGTCACATAGGGAAGAGCTCTCCATGGGGCAGAACAAGGGAAGGAGCAGAGCAGCCCATGTCCATGTGTGCATATGCTTCCCTTGTGGCCACAGCACCCCAGCACAAGCCAGTGAGTGGCCAGGCCACTGCCTTGCTGGACCAGTGACCCACTGCCCAGCCCATCTTGGAGTGCTGAGGTGCAGGCTTGGTGCCTCTCCCCAAACTCAGCTAGCTTGAAAGTAGCTTTCTTCTGCTTGGGATTTGATATCCAGATTTCCCTGTAGTGACTGTGACCAGCAAGCCCAGCATCTGCTCTCCTCCACAGCTCTCCCCACACGTGTTCCCACGGCACATCCTGCCCTGGGCTATCTCCCTGCTTCCAGCACCATCGCCTGCCACCACAGCCTGTCCCACTCAGCTCCCCAGCACATCCTGGATGATTAAATCTGGCTGGTGTTGCTGTCTTCCTCCCACACCCATCTCAGACATACGCCTTCTGGGGCCAGTGAGGTCAGTCCAGATCCCAGGGCTCTTGGAAAGGGTCTGTCATGGGAGATAAGCAGCTGTGTGCCACTGTGGTGGCAGGGAGGAGCCCTGCCAGACTGAGCTTTATCCCAAACCAAACAGCCTGGCCAGCTCAAGGAGTTATAAACAGATGATGAGGCAAAGCTCTGGCTCTGGGAGTGTCTGGGAAGAGGAGAGGATTTGGTATCTGGCTTCCTGGAGAGCCACAGCCCTGGGGAATCTGCTGAGCCTCCCACGGCAACACCCCAAAAAATAGTCCTGGGAGGAAGCAGCTGCCCTGGGGCAGCTGCAGGGATGGGCACAGGGAAGGCAAGGAGCCAGCTGGATGGTGGGCTTGATACTTGCACTGATATGGGGCTCTGCTGACCAGGGTGGGAAACATGGGGTTCAGGCCATGGTGGCCATGCTGGAGCTGGCCATGCTGGAGCTGTCCAGAGGGGTGAGGACGAGAAGTGAGATCCCAACCACCCACTGCTTCCTTTGCAATGCTACCGCAACCTGTTTTCTGGCCATTTCCAATGGGTTTGCAAACCTGGGTTGGAACAGCAGAGTGAGCAACACCACAGAGCTTCACGCCAGACACCACAGGCACAATGAGAGAGGTTTCTGACTCCTCATCACATGCAAGCTGTAATGAAAAGCTATCCTTTCACTTTTATTTTGTTCCCTTGCCTTTATTTCCTGATAACACAAGAATTCCAAAAACTCAGGAAATAAAAAAGAGGTCTACACTACAAAAAAACATGTTCCCCTTGGGCCTTGCCTGAAGATCATCTGTGCCGCTACAGGCACCAAGCTCCTGCCATGAGGTTGCTGAAACAGGGGATAATTTAACAACGTTTAATTAAAGTGGGACAGGTAGGGGACTCACAAGGGATTCATGCCATGGGCTTATGCCTTCCCCTGCTTCTTTCTGATACTTGGAAAAAGAGTGACAGGAATTTGCAGTTCATGAAGAGAGCATTTTGCTCAATTTTCCCCCTAGAATTGTTGGGAAGGTAGAAGGGGCCACCTGGGTTAGTCAGTAATTTAAAGAGGAATAAGGGGATGCTGCATGTTATGTCTTCACAGCTCCATAACAAGAAGGAAGAATCTGTCCAAGGTTTCCTTTAGCCAAAATATTAATTAGGCCACCAAAGTTCACAGAAGCCTCAGATAAAGGAATCTGGAAAAGTCTGGTGCCCTAAGAGTACTTTAGATTTCATCCTCTTCTGCTCAGCAATGTCAGTATTTTACTTTCCTTGTCATCATCCTGTCTACCAGCCTAAACAAGGACTGAGATGTGAATGCAAACATCCAGTTGCAAGGGAAAAACAGTTCAAGAGAATGGAGAGGAACAGCAGTTCTCAGAGCATCTTCTGCAAAAACAGAACAGGTTGGGATGACAGCCAAGGCTGTTTTGTTCCCATTGCAGGTTGCCTCCAGCTAGCCCTTCACCAACCCTTCCAGACTGGGTTCTACGCAGTCCTTCCTTTCCAGTCTCACCCTGGCAATGTGGTACCCAGAAGCCCCCATGCTGTTGTCTAGTGAGGTTTTTCAGCACAGTGGGCTGAGTTTTGCATTTGCATCTATGCCCATGCCATTATCTCTTATCCTGTTGCTAGATCACATTGCAGATTTGTTCTCTGTCTTTGATTTGCTGTGTTCCAGCTCATTCTGCTTCTGGGTTTCTTCCTCCACATCCCACCAGTGGTCCCATGCCATCCTACTAGAACCTGGTTCCACTGTCAGTCTGTATGAGCTTCTCTGCACTCCTAAAACAAGAATTTGCATGTGTTATCTAAAGGACAAAAACACTCCTTTGGAGAGATGGTCTTTAGGAATTGAACAGACAGATGTCGGCAGGAAACACACAGCCAAGACACACATCCTTGAGGGCAGACACCATGGGTTTGACTGGTGATAAAGGCAGGTTATAATGGCACAGAGGGAGATTCACCTTAGAGAGAGTCTCCAATATTGCTGAAATAATGCTGTCCTTGACTTCAGGGTGGCTCTGCCACAGGCAGGGGCTATTGCCTGTGGGAATGTGAGGGCTGAGGGTCTGTGGAGGAGCTTTAGGTCCAGCCTTAGGTCACCATCTTTTTCATTCATACTTGATTTTGTGCAGTATCCTCTGTGCCTGTCCCCTGAGCACCAGACACCTTTCCCATTGAGCAGCCCTGCTAAACCTTTGACATCTCTCCAGATGAAGAAGATGCCCGGTTCAGAGAATGGTATTGTACTCCCTGTCGCTCTGTACTCAGCAATTCTCAATGATTCCCAGAGCTCAGAATTGTCCTTCCTGGCATCTTCCTGAGCACAGCAGTGGCCAGGGTGTGTTGGCAGCCACATAACTATGGACTGTGACTCTGTCCGCCTGCATCCTGGTGCAACATCTGCATGAGCAATGTGTTCCCTGCTGCAACCACACAGTGCTTTGGGAAAACACCCACAAAGTCAGAGGGTCCCTGCTGAAACAACCCACATCTCCTCAAGCAACTATTTAAAGCTCTACATGGTTTCAGGAAAGCTTCAGTTTTCTGTTGCTGCTGGTTTCCCAAGTTCTTTTGGATCAAAGGTAGATTTGGGATCCCAGTTCAGTCACTATATGAGATGGGGGTACCCATTTATGTCTCCCTCTGATAATCTCTCCCAAGTGAGGCTCAGACACCAGGGCTGACATCATCCAGGGGCTCTGTGGTGGTATGTAGCTGATGATCCATTCCTCCATGTCTCTCCTGCAAGCAGGCTGCACATTGAGCTGCAGCAGTCAACTAGAAGGCCAGCCTTAAAATTTTAACAAGAGCACTGGGCTTCGTAAGGAGAGCTTTACACTCTGTGCTGGTCAGCCAGCATTAGAAGCTTACCCTGGCTTCACACACTCACTGGATAACCGGGCACTGCTCTCCACCGGTAACAAAAGCAATAAATTACCAGCCAGGCTGCACCCACCCAGCCCAGCCCTGCACTGCAGCCTCCCGGCACTAACCCTGCTAACTCCTCCCACACACAGACCACCCTACAGCCCTGCTGGAGGGAATGAAGCAGTATCTACCACCCCTTCTCCAGACAAGTAGTTTTTATCATCAAGTGTAAGTGAGGACTGAGAGCTTCCTGCAGCAGGATTTATAGACAGGCTTTCCAGCTGCAAGGCAGAGTGATCCTAGCAGTAGCACCACGGACCTTTCCTGGACGCATGGATTTACAAGAGGCTTCCAGGGACCCTGGTCTCAGCTCTGCCTGTCCTAACCTTGGCACTGGCTTTGCTCCCCACTACCCTCAGTTAATCTTGCACATACTAGCAAACGCCCCCGGCATCCCCAAACCCCCAACATCCTCTCTCACCTTGCAAAAGCATCCCTGCCTGGGGTTCACTTCAGAAGGATCCCCCACAGATCTCTGGGAAGGCTGTGGGGCCGTGGGGCAGTCCTTGGTGTGTGTGGGAGTGTTCATGGGAGCCCTTTGCCCCCAAGGGCCCCCGGAGATCCGGAGGAGCCCAAGCCTGCTCAGCGGGTGTCAGTTTGTGTCCTTGGGGCTCTGGCAGGGAAGGGATCAGCTGCAGTAGCTGAGACAGCAGGAATGATAAATATGCTCCAAAATGGCAGGCAGGGGGTGTTGGGGACTGCACTGAGATCAGCCCAACCCAGAGACCACAGTGGTTTCCCAAATGGACCCTCCTTCTGAGCCCACCCCAAGCCTCACAGACCCTAGGAAGAGCCTCCCAAGAACAACCAGCCCTTTGAGTAACCCACACCACTTTCTCCAACACCTCTGAACTCTGTCAGGAACATCCTTCGTCAGAAAGCTACAAGTGCCAAGCAGTTTCCCCTTGAGGGTAAATCTCCCTCCTGCTGTCAGGAGCAAAGCCACCCGGGTTCACATTGCTTCTTAAGGTGAATGCATGGTGTGTTTTCCCAACTAATTGTGAAATTACAGACTGCTCCAGAGGCAAAGGAGAAGCATTTTATTGTGAGCAGGAAAATTAATCATACCTGGAGCAGTACAGATGTCAGCCAAAAAACAATGCAGAAAGGATTTCTCAGGAAGACTGCTTGACATGAATAGGAAGGGTTTTTTCAGGTCTTTTTAGATATGAATGAAAGATTCTCGGTGGCTGTTGTGACCCCTGTTTTTACCCTTGCTCTCTAGATCCAAGAGAGGGATGTGTTTTCTGAAACTACAAAACCATAAGGGGAAGCAATGTTTTATTCAAGAAATGGAAACTCCCCAAGCCAAGGTGTCTGCTGCAGCACTAATTCATGTGTCCCATATAGTTTATGGCAGAGACTAAACAATACAAAGGACAAAACATTTCAAAAATGGCATTTAACTGGGAAAATAAGAACAGACTGGACTCCAACCTGTCACTTGTGCAATACAGAGTTGTTGAGCTTTCAGCCCTGAGCATTCAGGTCCTGCTTGAGGAAATACCTCTGTCTGCTGTTTGCATGTGTGCAACCCAGCATTGCATCACACCTTTTTGTTTGTTTTGGAATGAATCCCCTAGGTAACATGGCCACCCCCCTTTTCTTTCCTTAGTGCATTTTCTCTGCATGGGACTTGTTACCCTGGTCCCAAGTGATACACTTTCCCATGACTGTTTCCCATTTGGGAGCTACTTATATGTGCACTGCCTTTCCCTATATTTTAAAAATATATTGGTTATGGTCAGCCAAGCTCTGCTGAGTACAGGTTTATATGCTGACTGTCAGCTTGCCTCCATCAGCCAGACCCATTCTGAAAGGCAGAGGGGCAGTGGCAAGTCTGGGATGTAACACTAGAGATGTACCATCTTCCTGGAAGCGCTGGAACTATTACCACAGCCAGGAAGGGAAAGAAGAAATATTAATATGTGCAAGGATAGAGATTAAAAAACAAAGAAGAATGTCTGAAGTGTCTTATGTGAAACCAAGCTAGATATGGGTAAGGTGAAGAGAAAAAGAAAGAGGGTGCTGGCAACGCTGAGCAGGGCTGTATAAAGAACTAGGATAATAATGCTTCATAATGGGGGATGTATTCAGTGACAGATTCCCAAAGCTTGCCATGAAACCTCTCCTGACAGTTCCAGGTAGGCTCAGGTGGTCACAAATCTGGTGCTGAGAAAAAAAAAAGGGAGTGCCACATTTTCCTCATGCCTTCCTCACCCATGCCCCTGAACATGCCTGACATCAGGGTTACCCCTGCACATAGACTTGACCTGAAATCAATAAAACTTGTCCAAATGTTAATCAGTAACAAAGTGAAGAGGATGGGAAATGGAGCCAAGAGCAATGGGACACAAGACTCCCCCAGACATATGCCCTGACCAGCAGGTAAAGATGCTGAGCACTGCATGTTGACAATGTATCATTTTCTCCTCCAAATTTTCTTACCAAGCATCACTTTTGCTTTTTTGGAGGCTCTGTCCATGCTCTGTGGCATAGGATAGGGATGCCCAAGCCAGTCTAACCTACAGAGGAGACATAATCATGAGAAGTCTGAATTTTCCCTCTTTATTATCCTTGTTTGCCACATGTGGATGACGCAGGACATAACACCGTTCACAGTGATGTCATTTACCTGCACGTGCTCCCATACCACCAGCGATGACATCAGTCTTGGGATTTGTTCAGGGGACCCACTACCAGGAAATGACTTCTCTTTAACTACAAGGAAAGCTTGGTGCAGCCTTTGTAGCTTCTAGTCCAACAAGCCTGTAATATTCACAGGAATGAGACTCAAATTTCTAATTATTGGCTGAGTTATTTGTAGCTTCATATATTTCAAGGCCAGAAGGGACCATCATCTAGTCTGGCCTCCTTAAATGGAAAGCTCCATAACCAACAACAATTCCCCAAGCTTCATTACAGTAATGAGCTCAGGAGTCCTGTCGTCTCGTCTCCGGCTCTAACCACTAGACCCTGCCATGCCAAACACAGCTGCTCAGATCTGCCTCCAGCTCAAAAGGGAAGTCTAAGAGTTCCTCCTGAATAGGTAATAAATCAAATACCGTGGCAATGGGGAAGGGTGACTGCCTCCACATGCTGGCTCATCCTGCCCAATGGGGATCTCAGGTCCTGTATGCTTGTCCTGGGACAAGCACCAGCAAGGACATGCATCCAGCCAGCAGATTGGGATGAAGGAAGTTACTTTTCCATTATATTGTTTCCCCATTGAGTGGGTTATTTTGGGGAAAGGAAAAGGAACCACTGATACTTGCCTGGTTTCACACTCGGGCCAGTGCATTTCACCCCGCTGGGATTGTTTCAAGGCATGCAATGGTAACCAGAGACCCCGTGAGGCTGTGCAGCAGCTCTGGTAGGCTTTGTCCCTGCCTGTGCTCTTTAGATCAAATAGCATCGGGAACAATATGGCAACTGCTCTCCTCTGTGGCATATGTCAGAGGCACATGCTGAAAAAACAGCCAGCACCTCCCACCACGGGCTGCACTAACCACCTCCCTCCATGGGACAAGGGAAGGCAGGCTCCAACTGCAGCCATGGAATCCTGGGAGAGGCAGTCCAGCTGTCTGTGGATTCACAGGAAACCACCTGGCTCTGACATGGCACAGAAGAGCTCTCTGAACTAGCACATGGCCAGACAAAGGCTGTAACCTGACAGGGATGAGCTTTGTCTTGCTGACCTTGCCCAGCTCCAAGCTGGGACCCACCCTGGCTGGCAGGTGTTCACCTTCAGGCACTAGGTTGAATATTAGAATGGGAGGAAGCCCTGTGATAGTGAAGTATTGGTGCAGGTACTCAGGCACAAGGTGGGCAGGATTTGGAGCTTGCCCCCCTGAACAATACACAGTGGGAGGGCAGTCCCATACCCACACCCTCAGGGTGCTCCAGGAGTCACCAGCCAAGGGCAGAAGCTCATGCTTGCATTAGGAAGAGAAAGCTTGATGGACAAGACACTAGCATTTCACACCTTCCAGGTGTCCTCTCTTGCCACTATAGCAATTTGTGTTTTCAAAGGCATTAGTGGCTCAAGAGAGCACCTTGGGGTCTTCTCTGCTTCCCATTCAGGCCTCTCCCTTGTAGGATTGAATGTCACTGTCATGCCTTATGGCCACCAGTAGTAACCACAGCTATGGGCAGATGAATGGGATGGGATGGGATGGGATGGGATGGGATGGGATGGGATGGGGCACACACAACTTCATGAAAACTGAAGGCCACCCAGTTCATGACCAGTTCATGGAGGAAGAAGCAGGAAGCAGGTGCTCCAAGTCCTTGGTCAGGACTCTAACCACAAACTGTCTACAACATGACAGCTGAGAAGAGGCAGAAAAGCAACAAGCCAGCAAAACGAGAGTTTTGGACATGTTCCCTGGAGGCAGCTGTAAATATAATCAGCAGGAGAGCACTCATCCCATCAATCAGCAAGGCTTGTTCAAGCACCATGGGCAATTTCCACTCACCAGCTTGGACCATGCTGGCTGTGACATCCCAATGAGTCACTGCCCTGGGGTGTATGTGGTGGGATGAGTTGGCTGCTGGTCACACACTGCACAGTACAAATTGCTTACTGGCATTGTCAGGGCTACCACTCATCCTTCCCTGCTGCCATGGTGTTTGTAGTGATAACAGAGGCAGCTCAAGACTTCTCCTTCCTGCAGGCAATAGGTACTTTAGTGGCAGCAGAGAAGCAGGCTCTGGGGAGGAGGGCTGGATTAGAGGTATGGCAGAGAAAGCACAGATATTTTGGGAGCTCTCCTTGTCCATGCCTCGTGTCAGACCAGTCAACACCCTGTGTGCCCTTGGATGTGCCTGTCACCTCTTTGGATGTGAGGCACAGAGACACAGTAGTCAGATGTCTTGGCATGAAGCACAGTGAGAGATCTGCTGCTCATTCCATACCTGCCCAGATGACTCAGCTCCTACTTCAGGAGCCCAAACAGGTAGATTCTTGTGGTATGCAGAACCCTGTAAATCCCAGCCCAGTCCTTTCGGGGCCCATAAGAACATTCCCATAGACAGGGTTTCTGTGTGGAGATGGAATACACAGACAGACAGGGCTTTCTCCCGGCCTGGCCACCCTCAGAGTCTGGCGGAGCACATTACAAGGTCTGAAGGGTCTGTAGCAGCCTGGGCACCCTTTACTTCACATACAAACAGCAACAGGCAGGGGCAGGAGTCTGTCATCTGTGCAAGGTGTAAATTTCTGCTGTTCTCAGCAGCACCCTGTAAAAGTCTGGGCATGGTGGTGGGGAGTGGAGAATAGCAGAACAGGAGGTCTAAACCTCCCTCCTCATGCTCTTCATTAGCTGAGCAAACCAACCTACCTTCATCATCTGTATCTTGGACACAGTGTTCCAGGTGAATACACAGTACAGGACAAGGTCTGTAATTGAGATGCACAGACAGAGGTATTCAAAAAGCCTGGCTCCTGAAGTTCTGCTGTATGGACAGGGCAGCCTCTGCCAGTACAGTATGACCCTAAACTAGTCCTGTCAGGACCTGTCTCATCAACCTTTATGATTTTCTGTAGCAGGGAATATGAAAAAATGTGGAAGCTGAGTCTCACTGGCACATAGGCTGGACTTTGAGGGCATCCCATCACAGCTGGGCGCTTTGCATCAGCATCCTCATTAAGCCTTGCTCTCCTCACATGAGTTATGGCCTTGTCATGAGACTCAGCCAGATGGGCTCTCTCTGTATGAGGGGAATATTTGTCCAAGACCCTTGTCTTGAATCCAAAAGCATGAAAAAGGTTGGGTTAAATGGTGGAGAGAGGAGCAGAGAAAGTTTTGCACACTGTCTGGCATGGAGCATGGGTGGAGCTTTTCCTGCAAGGTATAATCAACCATACTCCAGAGTGTCTGATCCTCCCCCATGACCATGTAGAGCCAAGCAGTGTTTGCTGCCCAACAGGACCAGGAAAAGCAGGGTAGTGAGGACAGCTGGTGTCCGCTGTCCTGGGAGCCCAGGACAGCAGGAAAGGTGCAGCCTCCTCCATCCTGAGCTCACACAAAGGGTAGATGGTCACCTAATTGCCTACCCATGGGAAAGAGGAGACTTGCTCTCTGGAAACAGAGGGGCTAGGCAGTCTCAGGCGGCCAGTTGACTTATTGCAGACTCATGGGGTGATAAATCGTGGATAATTGTGGGCAGGCGACAAAGGCAGACTAAGGGAAAGGGAGCAGGGACATTCATTCTGTGGCAGCTGCTGCCCAGCCCTGCCCCCTCTTTTTACTGCTCCTTTCAAGCCACTTGAATTGTGCAAGCACAGTGCTGTCCAAAACCTGCTGGACCTCCCTCTCAGAGCTCCTACCCCCTCCCTTCCCATTCCTTCCCTTGCTGCCTGCTCTTATTACAGTCCCTGGGATAGAGAGTCTGGGAGCGGGGGCGGCGGGCGAGGCAGCGCGGCACAGCCCTGACAGCACAGGACAGCCCTTAAGGTGTCATAGCACAAGACTCTGGAGGATGTTTTTCCATCCCCATGAGACCAACGTGTCTTCTCCATGTCCTGCTCCCAGCCCTGTGCAGACAGCTCACCTGGACACGTTCTGCATATCTTCAGCATCCACTAGAGGAACACCATGTGAAGCAGCCCTGGGATGACTCCAATATGGACTCCAATAAAGGTAAAGGGCACTTGGATCTCAGGTTACAGTAGGGCTAAGTTGAAAGAAAGCAGAGTCTATGAGGGAAGGATCCAAGGGTTCATCTTGAGGAGATGGGCTTTGTGACCCAAGCTGCCTGGCCTTATTCCACACTTCTGGTAACTCTTTCCTCCTTGCTCCAGCACATGCCCTGGTGAGACAGAAAAAACAGGCACGAATGGAGAAAAGCCAGCAGCAGAGTCTTCACTGCATGACCAAGCCCTGGCTTTCCAGAAACTCCTCTGTGAAGAGCCAGATCAGGGCTTACTATAACCTGGAAGAAAGCATCCCATAAGTGCAACGGGAAAGGTGATGACTTAGAGGAGGCTGGATAACACACAGGACAGCATCAAGCAAGGTCCCTGGCCCAGCAGAGCCCACTCTAAGAGCCCAGTGCTTCTGTGGGGTCTGCAGTCCTGGACACGTTTGGAACTGGATCTTTGAACATATTGGGTAGACACTTCCTACCCAACCCACTGCTGGCTGCTTTCATGAGGGGTGTCCTCAATTTCTCAGGGCTTGGGCTGCATTTGAAGACAATATTTGGTGATTCTCCACTTCCCACTTTCCCTTTGCTCACACTCGCCTGTTTCTTCACAGCTTGTCATAGGATGATACCCATGCCGGACAAGCAGTTTAAAACCAAGTAGTAGCAGGCAGTTGAAAATTAACAAGTGAAATGCTATGCAAAGAGCTAGAATTAACTCTTTCCTTCACTCTACAGGGTCTGCTCCACTCCACACAGCCACCACCAACCCAAAGCCACTGACCACGTGGACTCACACCAATAATCTGATAGCAATCAGTTGGACAGAAGCAGCTGGCAACCATCAGTTAACCATGCATTAACTGCATTTATCACAAGCTTGGAAATTATGAGTATTTGCCTGTAAATTCACCATTTCCATTTCACTCAGCCACAAATATCCAAAAGTTTAAAGTCCATATCTAAGTACATCCCTCAGCTCCCTTTATACACAGTGGTGACCTGTTTAAAGTATCTATCTTGGGATGAGCTGGATCACCCTGTGGAGGGCTATATTCCTTACTGCTGACTTACAGAAGTCTGTAACGAAGGCCTGGGGTCACCAAATTGTCTCATGGAAAGCAAGCACTTTCTGGATGATGGAGCTTTTCTTCAAGTCTTTCCCAACAAGATTTCAATTTTTAGCAGCTGCTGCTAGGAACTGGGTATGGACACATTCCTGGGAGATAAGACACAAATCCAGATTTAATCAAATACATTGAGCCGTAGGGTACACCACTAGTTACTGGCCTTTGTTCCACTGGTCACCTCTCACATGCCTGGCCATTCAGCCAGTTTTCCCTCCACCTCAATGCCTGTTCATCCAGCATGTACATTCACAGCTTGTCTATATAGGTTTTGGGGGAGACAGAGCCAAAGGCCTTGTTGAAGTCCAGGCAGACAATGTCACTGGTCTCCCCACATCTACTAGGCCAGTCTTTCATTGTTAAAGTTAATCATGTTGATCAAGCATGACTTCCCCTTGGTGGCTACTTCTCATGATTTTCTTGTCCGTCATGTGCATGATCTGGGTCCTTTGTAACCTCAGGTTTTTCTATGTCCTTTGCAAGCAGGTCCCCCAGGCCTTTGAGCACTGTTGACCACATTACATGCTCTTCTTTCAGTTGCCTATGTACTTATATAAGTCCATCCTGTTGTCTTTGACATCCCCAGCTAGATTGAATTTCTCTCAGGCTTTGGCTTTTCTAACTTCAATCCTGGATGTTTTGACAGTATTTCTGTATTCATCCCAATTATCTAACATTACTTCCACCTTCTGTATGCTTCTTCTTTGTGTGTTAGTTTGGCTAGGACCTCTTTATTGATCCATGCAGACCTCTTGGCATTTTTGCCTGACTTAGTATTTGTTGAGATGGAAGTCTCTTGAGCTTGCAAAAGGAACTCGAATCTTATCCTTCAGAAGTATTTATTAGTCCTGGTGTCTCCGGACAATTTCCTTCCAAGGTTGGATGTGATTGAATTAAGTGAAGACAAGATTTAAGCCTGCCCAAGACTACATGGTTTCAGGTGAGGATACGTCCCAGATACAACACCAGGAGCTGAGTCATCTTCCTCTGAAGCACAATCTCTTTCAAAAGAAAGTCTCCCATGTAAAGGCATCTTCTGTGTACTCCTCAAATGACTCATGGCCAACTGCAGTACAAGATGGGAAGATGTTTTTATGATCAGAAATTACTACTGCCACACTCTGGGGCAACCAGACTCTTTCAGGAATGAAAAAAACTAAACTCAAGATGAAATGGATGAGCTTGTAGGTGAGTTCTGCCCAAGTTTGTGCAGTTGACTTGGGGAATTTTCGATAATCTTGGCACAATTAAGTTCATGACAGATGCATGAGCTGGCACCACATCTGCAGGGTTCTCAACAGACAACAGCACATCATGATCCCAAAATAACTTTCTGAGTCCATCAGGGAGCCCTCTGATTTGGGCCTCTATATGATCATGCAACAATGTCACCTGTGGACATGCTTGTCTGCCCAGGCATTTAAGAACTTACTAGAAACCATGTGAGTGTTATTCCAAAGTAGAAAGAACCCCAGTGTACACTCAGATAGTTTGAAGATGCTTCAGCCTCATTGACAGTTAATAGCAGTTCAGCCTTTAGCAGGTACCAATCTTCTTGGAATCATCTCATCACCCTGCTTACTAAAACTCATTTTCAGTAGTGAGGGACTTGCTCACCACCTTCCATATCCAAGACAAGGTCATCTCCAAATTAGACTGTGATGAAACAGGAGAGCAATCCCTGTCTGATGAGCATGCTATGCACATCCTAATGATGGAGACTGATGGACCAACATCCCTTCAGAAGCAGTCAAAGGTCCAACCAACATAGAAACCTAATTAAATGTGACCTTTACCCACATCACTTCCAGTCAGAGAAATGGTTTAATTAAGCCAAAGGCCTATCTGAAGTAGCCCAGTCATTAGCTCATGGCCTTACATCACCTGTGTTTAGCTTCAGCCCAAGAAGGTACCTCCACACTCCCATTCCAGTAAAGCCCCAGCAGCTTTACCACCCATCCCACACAGCTGCAGTCCCCATCTGGGCCAGCAAAGTGCCATCCTGAAAGGCCACACTGCCCCTGTGGCACTGCCCTGTCCCCAGAGTGACGTGGGAGGAAGCTCTCCACTTCCAGCAGCTATTTGCTGGTCCAAGGCACTGCTGCTCCAAGTGCATACTGGGCACATCAGATATTTATCACCTGCCCTCAGTGTGGGAAGACAAACCAGGCAGTCTGAGCTTTGGGGGTACACTTGGTTGTTGAGACTAGTGCTGTCAGCCTTGTGCCGTGCTGGCTTGCAGATATCCAGGGGAGGGGAGGAGAAGGGAGGGGAGACATTTCAGCATCCCTGCCCTCCATACCAAGCCCTGATCACCCTGAAGCCACTGCCTGGGTCTGGAGAGATTTGGCATTGCACTTAATGAAACCTTTGCAATTTCCAGGACAGCAAGATAGCTCTTCCCCAAGGGCACATCTGCCTCTCTGTGCTTCACAGATCTACTCACTGACGTAGGTCTGTGGTTGCTGCACTTAACCACCATCCTGTTACGGAAATTAAAGTCATTTCCTGTGGCCTGGTCTCTGCACCCTGCAGAAAATACAGAAAGACAGAGCCCTGCTCCTTGCTTCCCCTTTCACGTCCCACCTGGTCCCTCTTGCATCCATGCCAGCCAGGTGCAAACTCCAACATGGCTCTTTGCAGGGATCTTTCTGCCTGGACTGTAGATGCAGAATGAAGCCTTTGTGGCAGAAATGCACTTCCCCAGCACAGCTCTACCTGCAGGATGTTGGGAAGCCCCCTGGCCTCTTGTGCATGGAGCATCCTTTCACCTCCAGGGATGGAAAGTGCCATGCATGATGAAAAGAAACACATCAGATCCCTCGTCTGAATCTTTCTTTGCTACCTCTGCTTTCCTGTGACTGCCTGCACAACTGTAGATGGCCAGACATCATCCTTCCCATTGCCACAATGCTCCAGTCCCCAAACCTGGGAGAGGGCTGTGGTCTGTCCCATCTCCTTCAATAGCTCATATTCCTATTTAACCACCTGCATTTCTACCTAAGGATATGGAGATTCAGCAAAAGTCCTTCTATGAAGCTCAAGCACCACAGGAATCACCCCCTTGGCTGACTGTGCTCCCCACAGTCCCACACTGGGGCCACAGCAAACAGTCCAGCCAGCACCAGGACTGCAGGAGCATCCAGACCCCATCTCCTGCCAGCACCCAGCACCACTGCGTGGGTGTCTGTCTGCCTCTCTCCTTTGAAAGGAGTTTCCATAGGAACAGGCAGGCCACCAGCCCTCTGCAGCATGGTTCTGGTGCATTACCCAGCGTGAAACTGCACAGCTGCCCAGCTTTGTCTGGCAGCTGTTCCCACATCCCCCAGCGCTTGCTCAGCAGTAACATTGGAGCTTTGTGAGGCCACTGGGGTGTGGAGACTGTGGGGCTCTGTCACCCAGACACTGGGACCTTGACAGAATTGGAGTTGTTCTTCCTTACCAAGTCTCTTCACACTCCTTCACCTGCAGCATCTGAGTGCTTCCCAGCAGTGTAATAGGGGCCATGGCAGAAGCTTGCACCCTGTGCTGTTCACACCCTGCTGCCTTGTTCAGCTCCCAGGCAGGACAGCTACAAGTCCCTCATCCCAGCTAGTCCCAACCATTACCTCAAAAGTATTCCAGACCCCCTGAGTGAGGATGCAAGGACCATGACCATGCTCGGCATGCCCTCCCGCTTGCAGGGAAAGAGAGATCGGTCACTGGGACCCATCTGCGTGTGTGGCATCAGCCCAGTGCTGTGATCGCTCGGTGTGGGGTTGGCAGCACAGTAGTACAAGTGGCTGCCCGAGGGGCCTGGATCAGGCTGGATCTGGCTGAAGGAGGAGGCACAGTGCATTTCCCAGACGAACGCTGCCAGCAGAGCTGCTGTTGAGGTCCAGCCGAAACCTAAAGGCGCCTTCCCCAGCTGGGGGAAGCTCCCCTTCCTCCCTCCACCCTGTCCCCCAACACCCGGCTGCAGCTGCCGCTCCCGACACTGAAGGGCGCTGTCCGAAACCGTGGCTGGTGCGGTGCCTGGAAGGATGACGAAAGGGCTCGGAACACCCAGCCAGCTCTCCCGGTGCTTGTGTGTGTACCCGCACGTACCTCAGCCGACAAGGGGCTGGGAATGCCTTGGTGGAGGGGGTCTCCACAGGCTATCTTTAGGATGTCGTCTCGTCCTTCCAGGAGGTTTTTCAGGTGGAAGAAAGCTCCCTTACTGGTCATTTCCTTCCAAATCTCCCTTTTCCCTGGAAGCCAGATGTTGCCCCGCAGCTCCCGAAGAGACAGAAGCTGCAGGTCTCTCTCTGCTTCTTCCCCGCCAGTTCAACCTGTTTCCCTATTTATTCCTTCATGTCACATCCCTGTGATGATGAGGGGGAGGTCTGAGCGAGGGG
>VXBX01007261.1:4232-14911 GCA_013400415.1 Scytalopus superciliaris
ATTGGACTGATCCAGGCATGTAGTCCTAAGTAAGAACAAAACTCTCCTACACATTTTAACTCTCTAAGTGTACTGGGATGCCGACTTGATGTTACTCAGATGTTAATTCAGAAATACAACAAAAACTCATTAATTTGGAAATGACCAGAGGTAAACAAATACTTTAGAAGTCTATCTTTACTGTTAAAAAAAAAAAAAAAAACAAACAAAAAACAACCAAAAGCAACCAACCCAGAATAATTGGTGAGAAACACATTCACATATTAGTTGATTTGAATATCTAGAAAATAATGGAAGAAATTCCTGTATTAAAGCACAGGAATTGCAAGTCTACTGACATTGAATTACTACCCAAAGACTTGAGAGTTTTAAATCAAGTTCTAGGAGATATTCATCATGTAAGTAAATAACTAAATTGCCATCAGAAATCACGTTTTCTTTTACTGATACAGGAAAAGATTATTCAGGATAAAAATGAAGGCTCTTATATTTTTGCTGCCAGAGGCATTTTCTTCTGGAAAATAGCCAGCCATTTCACATGAACTGCACAGGTCCTTTAATTGCTTTTATATTTATCAGAAAATTTGAGTTGTAGTTTTGTCGAGATCCTTTTGTTCTTGCCATATGAATGAGGAAGAATCTAAGTGACAAAAGCACATCATCTTCAGCAAAATTATGTGGCTTTCTATTAATCTGCACTCCCCTTGCCTGGGCAGCCATCCCATATCTCTTCTGCAAGTCAAGAAGGTGACAGACAACAGACAAAGGTCTGAGAAGGGTCTTATGAGACTGACCTAACAGATATTGCATGTCCAGAAAGAGTCATTTTAGAATTCTGGATAATTTCTATCCTGGCCCAAACATTAAAGGTGTTAGAGTACAGTCCTTGCAGTGATAGGATGTATATTTTTTCCTTTTTTATCTTACTTAGTTTAGAAATTTTTTTCCTATGCAGTAGATCTGAATTTCAGAAGTTGGAATTCAGATGAGAAATATCTAGAGCAGATATTTAATACATACACACACACACACAAACACACACACACACCTAAAAGCACACACAACCATAACCACCAAGTGTATTTCTGACTGTGAAAGGTCTACAAAATATAATCACTTTAAATCATCACAAAACTGCAGCTTAGCACTGATTTCCTGAACTGTTCCCAAACACTGGGAAGAACAAATCCCACTACCCTCACAGTGCTCCATGGCTACAGCACCCTCTTCAGCCCAGCAGCAGAAATGCAGCAGAATAGCAAAGGAAAGCTCCTGAGCTCCAAGTTTGAGATGCCCTTGCTGGATAGTGCAGAGTAGTGGTAATAAAAACTAAGGAATTGCAGAAGCTTTTCCAGCCTGGAAGCTGTCCTTAGGTTTACCAACCCACAGAAATCTAGCATTGAAAAAGTAATCCATTTTCAGGTTTGAAAAGTGATCACTTTTCAGCACAAGCTTCTGAGTAGGTCTGTCTGTTTCACTGTAGTCAAAGAAGCTTTGATTAGAGAGAGTCAGAGGTTACCAAAAAAGACGTTAGTGTTCAGTCCCTCAAGTGCACAGGAAAACTTCTATTCTGCTTTAAAGAAACTTCTCAGAGTTGCTTTCGATACTGCTGTGTTGAATTTTAAATCTCTTTCTTGATATTTTTTAATATGTTTTTATGAGTTTCTAAAATTGCTAATTTTTTAAGGTGAAATTTGGAGGGTTTTTTCTCATACATCGCCATGAAATTGGGCATTATGCTTTAAAATCCTATTAGAGAAGATAAAGTCATAGAAGACACTACAGATCCTAGTTTTTGCTACAGATGTCCTCGGCTCGCTTAGGAAAAACTGTATTTCACAGTCCCCTGCAAAGAGTACTTTTTATGTTTTCTCAAGGTCTAAGACTTTACCACAGAACATACATGCTATGAGACAACCATAAAACGACTTCAGAGCCTTTCTATTTTACTAACAATCACTAGCTATATGACATAAAACTTTAACACCTTTACAAACACACTGTGCCTTCTGAGAGAGGGGAGATGTATTTTGAGAGTCCTCTGAGGAGATACCCAATTATGGCTGAAATACCCGTGCCTGTACTGTCAGCAGTTTCAAACCAGCACAACTTGGCAGCACCATTCCTAAGGTAAAATAAATTAACGTCAAAAACCCCCGTCACAGTCAGACAGCAACAACAGACTGATGAAAGTAAGCATCTTGCAGTGGGTGTTAGCAGAGTGATACCACTAAGTAATGAGAAAACAATACAAAAAATTTAGAGGAAAGACTGTCCCTTTGCACATGCACATCTGCATTATTACATTTTAGCCTTTGCAGAGGTAATTGCCCAAAATATGGAGGTAAGCTGTGAAGAACCCCATGGTCTGTCTCTGAAATGGGCAAAGAGAACAGATAAAACGAGCACAATTTTGGAAGATCCAAGTAATAATGCAGAGTCATGTCAGGTCATCCCCTGAAGTGAGGAGGACTAAAGAAGAAATCAAAGAGATGTATTATCCAGGCAGAATAGGCAGTGATGCCTACCACCACCAGTTTTCAGTGACTTGAAATCATCTTTTCTTGTCTGGAGGTGACAACAATGACTGAACTCAAAACAAGACTAACTGCACTCACGGAGTCACATAGATCTAACTGACAAAAGATTTGTCCAAGAAACATATTCATTATAACCTGGAGGTGGAAGGTGGAGGAATGGAATTTGTCACTCTCTCAGCAAAATGAAACTTGTATATCTTCTTTTAAGCTGTCTGAGTAGGTAGTGGTCAATCTAGTGGTGAAGGAAGAACTTGCAGCAAGCACTTTGAAAATACCAAATGTCCAGGCAGGTTTGGGTGCAGCAGAGTGCAGAAATCAGACGGCATAAGATGTGGATGAGACAGAGCCTGAACAGCTCTCAGAAGGAAGTACAGGTCCAATAAACGTACCTCACTTGACAGAAGAAAGACCTTCATTTATCAGTCAGTACAGAACAGATAAAGGTCCTTCTGCAAAGGTCCTTCTACACAGTCAGATGCAGAAGGAGGAATTCATGAAAGCACATTCTGATGTATATATTTAGGCAGGTATTAGGCGTCAAGTATAAAGAAGCTCACACATACATATTTTTCTATACACTGACTTTTCTCTCTGTAAATTGTAATCAAACCCAATGGAAGCTGCTTTACAGGCAGCCTGGTAATGTGACAAATGCAAAGGCATTTGTTGTCATATATACCTTACTTTGGTTTGAACAGCCTGTCTGGAGAGACAGTAAAAGGAGCTGAACTGCACTCTATGACCAGAACTGCTACTCAAACCAAACATACTGAAAAAGCACAATCCTAATATAAGGGAAAGGAGGAAGTCTATGTCACAGCTGAGAGGAGAAAAGAGCCTGTTTTGAAGGTTTTCACATTTATGAACTAAAACAGGTACTGCAGTGCAGGTTTTAATACAGGCACACCCTAGTGGAAAATCCTGCTACACAAAAGGGTCTGGTGTTAGGATGTTATACAGTGGCCACTGAATGATATGCAGGCTCTTTACTGGCAAAATGTATGTGTATTTGAGCTCTCTTTGACTGAAAACAAAAGAAAAGGCATAGAAACATTTTGCAGTTTTCCAAAATATTCTCAAACATCTTGTTTAGCTTCTGTTCAAAACTGGGACCATATTAAATACTCAGATTTATGAGAAATAGCCATACCATCTGACATAATAACTTAAAAACCTATCCAACCAGTTAGAGAATATTATTCCAGCCAGGTAGTTTGCCTGTAAAACACCACATAAGAGTAATTTCTGAGTAGCATGAAAATGATCTCTTTGTGATGCAGAATAATTTATTCTATATATGCTGTGTCTAAGGGAAGAATATAACTGGAATCTCCAGTATGTATATCTAGGTTTTGCACTCTACATAGGGAATCAGTTTTCACAAATAATATATTCTTTTTTATGTACCATGTCTTAGCAATCTGTCATAACATCCACCAGGGAATATGAATAAAGCTGCTTAGAGGTGCAAAGGGTCAAAATCAAGCTTTAATACAAGCAATAATGTTTAAGTTCCAATAAAAGATATCTTAGGTGTGTAAAAAGGTCTATAGAATTTATGTGATAAAAACACAAGTATGAAAATATAATTCCAGTGGAATAACAGTTACCAACAAAATATGATTGATAATTTTTTCCTATGTGTGGCACTACATCTGTGAAACAAAGTACTTTATTTACTTTACAAGGCAATGAACAACATTTCTTAACTGTATGAACATTTCAGTGAATATCTGATGCAAAAGTGTACAGCAATCAGGACTGAGCCGTCACTCACCCAAGGTGGAGAATTTCTTGGTGGGCACATTATTTTCTGCCAGTTTAGGAACCGAACTTCTTACCTAGTTCTTGGTTCCATGAATTACTTTTCCATGTGAACATTTTCCCAGTGTGAAATGTGTGCTATAACTTTCGAGAAAAAAATGCTACTTTCAAGAGAAATATATCTCAATAATAGAAACTATCTCTAAGACCTCAGTGTAATCTGGGAAAAGGCTAAAACAGTAATCATTGAAAGAATATATATAGAAAAACCCCCCACTTGTTTTCACTGGGAGAGATATAACTGATTAAAAGATCTACAGTCAAATCTAAGAACAGAGTGGGAGTAGCAGATGATGATTCCGTGGGGCTCAGGGTACCCAATCTGTTGCCTTTGCTAGGCGTGATGGCCCTGCTCAGGAACAACACGGCAGCCAACCCCAGGCTGCTCGGTCCATCTGCTCACAGACATCAATGTGATGGACAGCAAATGGCGTTTATTAGTCCGTAACACAGCATTATATAGTACAGGTCTACGAGGTCACTTCCGTCTGCTTACATCACACACTCTGTGCTATTGGCTCCTTGGGTAGGGGCCCTGTCTTTCCATAACAACAGGTTATCTTCCAAACGCCTGGCCCTAACTACTACACCCAACAAAGCTTCTCAACATCTGGTGAACAGTCTTCTGTTCCCCTGGGAAAACCTTCTTTGCTGGTATGGTATTTTCCTCAGAGCAGCTGCTCACCTTCAGCAAAGCAACAAGTTACTACAGGTGGGATAAAACACACCAACCAACAGGCACTTCAGGTCAAATGGTCACTCTACTTTTTCCCTCTATGTCCTCATGCAATGCTTTTCTATGAAGCCCAAATATAACTGAAAAGCACTTGTTTAGTGTATCACAGTGGCCTGTTTTCAGATGAGACATTGTGATGCTGAGAAAAGTATCAAATACTGTTCTGAGTATTTAAATCAGAGCCCTCACTAGTATGAGAGACATGAAACACATTACTACAGACTACACAAACATAATTACCAACACAAACACATTTCATCCAACAGCAACAGCAGAGTTTGGTTTAAATCCAGACTGAAGAAGAGAGGGAGCTTTTATTCAAGCAGATAGTCACAGAACAAAGTGCAAGGGTATTAAACTGTAAGAGGACAGGTTTTTCATCAAATGTTAGAAAGTCTTGACTGTGAGGGTAGTGAGGCCCTGGCACAGACTGCCCAGAGAAGCTATGGATGCCCCACCCCTGGAAGTGTTCAGGTTCAGGCTGAATGGTGCTTTGAGCAACCTGACCTAGTGGAAGGTGTCCCTGCCTGTGGCAGAGGGTTGGAACTGAATGGTCTTTAAGGTCCCTTTCAACACAAACCATTCTATGATTCTCTGATTCTTGGAAAACAACACTGCTGCTATACTAAAATTTTTGATGATTAGCTAAATCAGATAGGAGAAGGAAATTATCTTCAGCAAACCTAGAAAAACAGGGTTTTGTTAGTTGTTTTTGCTGGGATTTGGTGGTGGGTTTTTTTAAAATTCTGGATAGAACTAAAGAAGGTGAGGAGAAAGAAATTAAAGATTTCAGAACAATATAAACCTGAGAACAATTAATTTCTCAGCCAGACCTTCCCTTGATTGTTAGAAGATAGTTAGGTTTGCCTTGGTTCAACCACAGTTTTTCAAACACTGTGCACAGTAGCATTTTCCACCTAAAGAATAATTTCTGAAACACCTGAGCTGGTAGAAAACAGCCATGTCCTCTTCATTTTCTTTATCTGCATTTGATGTCCTCCCAGGTACCTGAACCGTGCATGAGACCTGAATCTGCAGCAGGACATAGGCAGACAGAGAAATGGATAAACTTGGGTTTGTTCAGCTAATTTGTACCCATGAGGAAAGCAAACAGCTTTTAGTGCACTCTGCTGTCTCTGCTTTCCTTCCATCATGCTCTCGTCATGCTGCTGAGGCATCTCTGAAGGTCAGTTTCATCATGAAAATCCAGTCTGTTGTGCCTGAGTGATTTTTACAAATCCAGAGCTTTTCTTTTGCCGAGAGTTTCATCTGTTGAGGAGTGAAAAGAGTCACTGTGTGCATCTGAGTGTAATTATCTGCCTCTCATAGCAAAAGATAAGCCTCTCTACTAATCCTCCAGTGTGGCAAGAGACATGAGACTTAGCTGTAAATAGTAATTTCATTATAATTGTGGTATCACCAAGTACCAGGGATACACCTGTGTGCACAACTGATGTGTTTCAGACACTAGTTCTTTGAGTAGTACAGAAACTTAATTTGTAGTTATTTTCATAGATCATAGCTGGCCATGCAGGGCCATGGGCCATCTGAACTATTAGGAATGAGTTCAGGGAGACTCATGAGCCACAGCTGAAGACATCAGTGCTGGGACCCTCAGAACAGACTCCTTTCACCACTTAGAAGTGACCTATCCCTGCATGAGACATTTGCTTTCTCATGTAGCCATTACATTATGCCAGCTCCCAAATAAATTAGCCTGACAGCTACCCAGGTATCAGGCTGACCTGGGCCCTGAAAACCTCCCTCAAGATAGGGGAAAGTTAAAAAAAAAAATCAGTTTTCATCCATTCTTTGGACCTAAGATTGGAAGCCTGTCAGAAGAGCAGAACCTTAAAGAGATTAGTCACTACTTAAATAAAAGCAAAGGCAATTAGCATCAATTACATTTTCATTGCCTCAGAACTGCTGCTGCCCATACTGGGGCCCTTCCAAACAAAAAAGTTGCAGAGTCTTCTGTATTTAATACTTGGAAAAGCAATTATGCAGCAGCAATGCTCAAAAGAGTATGTTCTGTAGCCAAATTTTGACACAAATCTAGAAAGAGCATGAAGATGAGGAAATATCCATAAAATACAGTAAATATTCTTTTTGTGGTGATCGATTGTATATTGCCTACCTCTGTTCCAAAGGGTGGGACCTTTCAGAGTTTATTTTCTCTGGGAAAGTTTTAGAACTATGGACAGATATGAATGTTGTTCCTAGGTTATATTTTCCCCTTGTACTGTTAATTGCTATAGTATCACTCCTAGAACTTTTCTGTTTATTTTATTTGGGGGGGAAAAAAGAAAAAAAAAAAGGAAAAAGAAAATACTAAAGCAAGTATTCTGACCTTGCTACAAGTGTTCATGTATTCAGGTGGTGGTTTTAAACTGTGGGTTACAAACAAATCATGCAAGGGAAAAGTAAAAGATGATTACAAGGAGTCAGAGAAGATACTCCCGCATCAACAAGTGTCCACAGCAAATATCTTGAAAATGAAAGAGAGATGTTGACCCTTAAACTGATTAAAAAATAAGAGCACCCTGTTCTTCTAGTTGTACTTTGAAGCTCCAGATCTTTTTCTACTTCAAGTTTCTGCTTACTCTTTTCATGAATTCTGGGAGCTCCTGCAGCTATTCCCAGAAAACGATCCTGAGTGAACATACCAGCAGGCTCCATGGAGCTGAAGGTCAGCCTTCTTTCAAGGTGAGTGCTCTCAAACACCCTCAGTTTCTTACTAGCTGAAAGATAGACCTACTGTCCTTTACCCTGTCAATATCATGCTTCCTTGCATTCAATCTTTTCAGCAGCTGTACTCAGCAAATTATGGGAATATTTGATATGCTACTTAATCTCTTAGCATGCATCTGAAGGTGTTTGGATTTATCTAAATCTTCCAAAGCATGATTATGACAACTGTATGGAGTAAGTATATTGGAAGAGTCAACAATAAACAGGATCCTGGTACTTTATAATAAAAGAGGGTTAAGGTTTCAGGGTGAGGCCTGAGTTTTAGGGGCTTGAGTTTTAGGGCAAACATGAGAGTAAGTTTGCAAGCTCTCTACATTATGATACACAGTACAAGAGCTGTTAGCAACAGATGGTGTATTGAAATCCAAAGGAGGATAGTTGGTTACAAGGGTTTCATAATATTTTTGCCCCTTTAGCTGACTATTCACAGACATCTTTGTCGAAGGTGTCCTCCTGCTATAATACAAACAGAATTGTTTGAGGGAAGCTGAAGACCTTCAGGAGAAACACTGGTGCTATTAAATCTCTTCAACAAAATCTGAGGAAGCATCATTTCTCTCCTCACTAAAAATAAGTAATCCTCAGTGAAAAGAGGAAATAGGAGACCAGTTTTCACATGCTGCTGTAACGAAGCTCTGCCATGTAAACAATCAACTATGCACTGAACCATTAAAAGTGTGAATGAGAACAAATCTACAATTATCATTAATTTCCATTCATTTCTTAAAGCAAAGCATAACTCTCTGTAAACTGACCTTTTCAGTAGAAACTTCTCTGATTTTTGAGACATAATAGATGCACAATGTTGTGGCTTCTGCCCCAGGACTTCATATTGATGAAATTATGACTCTTTCCCTTTCCAAAAATACCAGATTGATACCTGTCCAGTCAAATGAATGCCTTCTTTCTCCAACCTTACACATTCTTTTTTTACTATTTCTTTCTAATTACTTTTCCTACAAATTATTTCTTAGCACAGTTTTACAACCTTAGTGGTATGGACATGGCAGGTCAAACTAAGGGGGTTACATGAGCCACTGTAAACCATGCCTGTCCAGCTTTAAAAAAGAAACAACTTAAAATTACCACTGGGAAAGATTCCCCTTTTTTCAGTTTTGTAGTGGAGGATTTCTAACTTGGAACCATAGTCAAAGAGCAAGGATCCATGTTGGCCGAGTTTGGCAGTCAAAAGAGGTGAAATCGTTTCTTCCTCCACCTGCTCCTTTTGTTGTGCATTCTTTTTTTCCTCTCTTTCTCTTCCACTCATTATTTACCCCAGCTCCAGACCATCCACATGACAGGACTAGTGTGGGATCTAAGGACTGGCATTCGTCTCTGTTCTTTCTCTCTCTTCTGTGCCTTTATTTCTTTCCTCTCTTGTTTTGCCTGGGCAGATCACAGCTCTCATGTTCCACTCCACACTCTGTGCTGCAGTTTGCTGTGGGAGTGGGGAGCCTGTGACAGTGTGTTGTGGCTTGTGAGCCAGAACCTTTGAGAAGTTTCTTGTGGAACTTGAGAGTTTATTGAAGTGTGCTGTACAAAATTAAGGGCATGCTAGCCATCACTTTTGAAAAGTGATTGTAAGATTTAAGAGCTTGTTAAAAGCCACAGCTGAGGTGACTGTACAATAAAAGCACAAGACTTCACTGACATGTGTCTGATGTCTTTATTCAGCTTGATGAGAATTTATGACAAACACCACATTCTGTAGTGATGGGTTGTGACAATCCTCCCAACACCAAACTCCACAGCACACCTTAGAGAGGGGCATTCTAAACCACAACCCACTACAGACAGTGACGTAATCTCTCTTTCTACTTTCTTCCTGCCTTTTCTCTCTGCAACTCTGACCATCATTTAGAAATGGAAGATGGAGCCCAGTAAGCCAAGAATCCTCAAAGCCTTATACGAAAGGCAAAAAAGTAATAAATGTTTTCTATGGCCTTGCCTCTTCACTCTTACTGTCCTTTGCCAGAAATAACTGAGCATCAACCCACATTAAAGTGCTTCCACCAGCACACAGCCTTTAATCACTTGCTCCCTGACAGCCACATGATGGCTTCTAGAAAACACAGCAAGGGTAGCACAACCACCACCAGCTTGCCTAGAACTGGCACTGATGTCTCCCTGCTCATTTGATTTGACTCCACGATTAGAGGACAAGTAGTCCTAAATATTATCTAAGTTTTCTTGTCCATGTCCCACATACTTCAGCGATGTCAAACCTCCCCCTCATGGCACAGCCATCCTGAATTCCCACACATGAAAACTCCCCCTGTTATTCCTGAAGTCCTTCTTACCCAGAATACAGTGCATACACTGTCAGCACAAGCATTGAATTTTGGTTCTAAAAAGACTTAAATCAATGCCTTCTTTCTGGAGGTGAGATGAGTTTGGCTTTTAAATGGCTCTGCTTTCAAACAAACAAGAGAAAATAAAGAGGTTGATACTGAAAATAAAGCAAATTAAAAAGCTGATAGACTTGCTTAGGCACTTGTTTAAAAAATGTTTCAGGTGCAATGCCAGTCTCTTTTGTACCTCAAATGCAGAGAGTATGCATGTCTAGACCATTGAGAAACAGACCAGAGTTAATTCTGAAAACTAAATAATGACTGAGAAATAACTATTTTTTTTTTGCGATAAAGATATTTGTGATATTTGACCATGAAGTTGTCCATTTTCCATCCTACTGGTGGATTTCTTTGCCAAATTAAAATAGTTGCTTCTCTTTGCCTTTTATTTTGAAATATTTTTCATTCAAAATTAAAATAGTTGCTCTTCTTTTATATTAAAATATTTAAAAAGAATAATATTTTTAAAATAAATCT
>VXBX01007262.1:22098-33093 GCA_013400415.1 Scytalopus superciliaris
AGGAATATCCATGTTATGGTAAGAAGAAAAAAGGTCTGTTTCAACCGCCTTTTATAGTAAAAAAACAATAGGCAGTGATATCAGAATCCCTTTCTTCATGCAAATGGTAGAGGCTGCAGAAACCTGGTAAAAATCCAAGTGAATTGGAAGTTACTGATCCTTACATAATCATATATACATATATTTTCTGCCATGGAGAAGCTTCTCCAACAGCATTTAAGTTGTGTAAATGTATAACCTGCTCTGACTGAAATGTAGCCCTTGTAGTAGCAAGTATCTGGAAGGGACAAGTGAAAAGGAGAGTTGTTCATAGCCCTGGAAAGATGCATGAGAGATACCTTCCTCACTAAGTAAAAAGGTGGGGAAGTGAGCAAGTGGCCATGTGCTGTTTAGTTGCCCCATGGCAACAACCAAAAACCCCAAAAAACCAAAAACATGGGGCTATAAGTAAATCATTGTTTGGCCATGTCTGAGGAATAATTCAGTTGATGCATCACTGAAAAAGAGGCAAACTACAAAATACTTTTTGCAGCTGTTAACACATTCAAAATTCTACATCTTGGAAACTTAAAATACTGTAATATAACTTAAGTTCTATTGATATAAAATGTGTTAAAAATTATTGTTAAAGCACAAGCATAATATGATAGCTGTGTAGAGCTTTCATGAGCTCTTCACTGATTCTTTCGTCAGTTGAATATTTTATTCAAAGGTAAGCTTGCTCACATTTACATTCTTTATTATTCAACAGCTGTATCTAATTAATTGTTTTATTATTATTATTTAACATGAATTCATATTCCTGTACATATTATCCCACTCAAAATACCAGGAATAAGAACAAAATATCTGTTTGATTTCAAGGACCTGAATCAGGTCCATCCTTTGTACTTATTTATGTATTTTTTTACAGTAGTTCAGAAAGAAGGTGCATTAATCTCTTTCCATTTCCTGCAGACAATAACAGAAACTTTCCTTATGTAATTAAATGGAAACAAAGATTATCAAAAAGAACCATTTGACCCTCATCCTCATGAAGAATTTCTTCCCAACAGCTCAGTAATTTGTTCCCTATCTCAGAACTGAGAAGTTGAGGTTTAAATGCTTGCCACACTAGTTATCAAAAGATAAGGACTACTGATGAAGAAAGAGTGGTCATACTAATTCAAGTGTGTTGTGATGCTGAAAAGCTCAGAATAAATGAACTGCTTAGAGACAATTTGATCTTTAAGCGGCAAGGTGTTTATTAGGCAACATTGGGGAGTGGGGCAGTTCACACCGCACAAACCCACTCCAAAGTTTCAGCAAGAAATGAGGTAATTTATACAGTTTGTATCTGTGATTACATCATTTAAACATGCATATTCATGCAATTTCAACACTTGATTATCATATTCATAGTAAGGTGGAGTTTAGGTGGGGCCTAGGCGGGCTTGAGGTGGAGACTTCCAGAATCTTCTTTTGGCACGATTTTTGGGTGGTCAGTTCCAGCCTTCGGTCTCAGGGGATCGTTAGCTCTTCTTCCTCGCTGTGACCTTTTCCTCTTCTATTGCTAGATGACCTGCTAACTGAAGCTTGGAGAAGCCCCTGGCTCTAGGCCCTTTTAGCCTATTCAGATGTCCACCAGGTCCTGATTTACAACCTATAAGCTCAATGCACAATATCACTAGTATAACAAGACAAAATCATCCACCAGCATTAGGTAAAACAGACATTGTGTGCTGCTTCTAACAGAGTAAGGCACCTGTTCTAACTCAGTTAACCCCTTCAGGCCTTGGTCTTGCTTCAGTCAAAACACAGTTCTTGTAAAAAGAGAATTATTTTGGACCAGATAAAGGCTATTCTTTTAATTGTTGAATTTTTGCTTCATGTATTTGTACACTTAAGTAGGATAATGAGATCTATAATAAGATCTGATGCATTGTATCTAGATAAAATTGCTAAAATGAAACAGAATTAGCTCTGATCTTACTGTAAGAGGGAACATCAAATTATATTAGATTTTTATTTTACTTCTTTTATTTCAGTAGTTATGTACTCTGCTTCAGTGATTATCAGATTAGTGTGAAAAGAAATATTTCTTTATTAAAAAGATTGATTTTCCACAAAGTCATCATGATGCAAGATATTCTAGTTTATTATAAAATTCTGAAAAGAGAAGCAGTTGCATGGAACAGTTCCTATTTTCTGAAAGAGTAAGCAAGGCAGTCACATGAAAATTTAATAAGCCATATGTTTTAATCTAAAGACGAAAAAGGAGTTTTTAACTCCTTTTAGACATATTTGGATGTATTTCATCTTTTTGCCTCATATAATTTCTTTTTTTCTCTTAACCTGTAAATTAAAAAACTTAAATTATTTAAACAAATCCAAGTTCATTAAAATAGGAGCATAATTTGTATGTGATTTGGACAAACTTCAGGAAAGTCCATAATGCACTTTTAGATAAAGATACTTGCACACATATATAATGCATACACTTAGGTACAGTAGTAGATGTTTTTATTAATGCGAGTTATTTTCTTATATAGTCACAGTCACAGGCTTGCCCAGTCATCACAGAACATTCTGACTTGGAAGGGATCCACAAGTATCATCAAGTCCAAGTCTTAAATGGATGGCCCATATAGGGATTGAGCCCACAACCTTGATGTTATCAACACTAGGCTTCAACCAACTGAGCTAATCTCAGGATCATAGAAAAGTACAAAATAAATGGCTTTGTCAAAAAGAGATTACTGCATTTGTCTCAAATGTAGAAAAATCAAATAATTGATTGTGATGGGTTGGATAAACCCCCAAAACTTAGATTAAGGCCTTAGTTTAGTTAGGCCTGAAACCAAATTTAGCAGGCCCCAGTTTTTTGGGCCATGGGGTGCTCCATAGATTTAGAGGGGCAAGTATCACCTGACTTAAGCAACCAAAGAGGTATTTCATATCATCTGACGTCAAGTTGAGTATAAATCTAGTGGGGGAGGTATCCTCACGCTCTTGCCCTCCCTCTCTCCGTGTGGTGTGGTGGTGAGGACTCCCTGTTGCTGCTCCCAGAGCGACAGGCCTGGCCGCTTCCCTGCCAAGATGCCCACAGCAGTTCTGGGCTCTGGGAAGTAAATACCTTCGTTTGATAGTGCTTTGCTGGGTGCTCTTTCAGAGAAACGTGTTTAGTTTTGTTTCTGTGTGGGCTTTGGGTGGTGGAATCTGTGTGTTATTGGGGTGGACAGCTCTGGATGAAGTTATTGTTGTTTTTTCTTATATTTGTACATATATGTATTGTAACTTTCCTGTAAATATATGTATATAGTTTTTTCCAGTTTCAGGGTTTTTTTTCCTTCCCTCCCTTCACTGGGACTGCGCGGGTCTTGGGGGGGTTTGGCATTTTTCCAAGGTCGAACCCACGACATTGATGTAGCTTAGAGAGAATATTTTGGAACAAGGATTTGCTATGGTTACACAGATAGATATTTACTCAAATGAAAATTCAGATGCCAGCAAGATCTTGCTCACAATGTGAATAGTGCAGTGCAAATTTTCTTAGAAGTAGTAGTTACAGCAGCAGTAGTGCATTGGAGCAGCAGCTGTATGAAAGGAATACTGTAAATGTTTGTTTATAGGATTTTCTCATTTAGTGATAAAACTAGGCTTTTACAGCTGTAATGTAAACCCATATGACTGATATAGAGATAAGAAGAATAATCTATGTGTTCTGTTCCTGTGCAAGGTAGTACAAATAGAAACACCAAGACAGGGTAATATACTTCTTAGTCTCCAATATTGTCTCTAGCTTCTTAAAAATACAAACTAATTTTTAGAACATTTGTGATGCAGACAGTAGCATTAACCTTCCAGCAAAAATCAATACTGTGTAAATGAAGTCCATTATGCACCCAGTTCAACATTATTTTCTCCAGTAGTTTTTCTATAACAACCAGAAGATGATAGCATAGGTGCTGTTAAGCCCTTTCTTAAAGCCCTTTAAGAAAGCTCTTTCATACTAGAGAAATTCTGCAGGCACAAGTAGTTTATTAAAAGCTACTTCATGCTAGTAAAGTTATCTGAATTTTCTTGAACACCAGGGACTATTACTTCAAAATTTGCACTTAGACACCCTCAGTTCATGTTGCAGCTAAAAGGTCAAAAGAGCAATATAGGTAGGAAAGTTGCTTATTTGCTTGCTTTTTAAATCCAGGACTGTCAAGTATTAAACAGAATGAATTGCAGAATGGAAAACCAGAAACAGGGATCTGCAAAAAATACAGTAGTGACTACAAGGAAACTGTCAGAATATGATTCCTGGATATCAAAAAGGTGCTACTGACCTTTTGTTCCTTTCTCACCCAAGAAATTAATTATGTCTCCTTTATGTTAGCATTAATGATCATGAGGATGTGCAGGGGATGACTTCAGTCTAATAATCTTACTTTTTTTTTTTGTGCCAATTAATTTTTATCAGAATCATCAAACTTCATGTTTGCCATATGACTCAATAATTATTAGTTTATACACAAAAGAGGATATGTGAAAAGCTGGACCATCTCTTTAAATGGATTGATTTAAAATTAATTGTGAAATTACACTTCATCTTAAAGGAGCTTACCAGATGAAAGCAAGTTTGTTGAGGAGTCATACCCCTGTGAAACTCATTTTAAATGTCATCTTTTTTGATGGTTTAAATTACATTTTCAACTCAATACAAATAACAATGGGACACTATTAAAGAGACCTGACACACTCTTAAGTTTTCTTGGTAGATAAAACTTTTGATAATGACAATCGAGCAAACTAATGGAAGAAAAATTAGCAAGTGTGTGAGACGATTGAGTGAAAGAATGAAAGCTGTTGTCAAAAACACCAGCAACCAATAACAGATTGGATTTGAGCAGAGATTACCTGTAAAATGTATGTATAATAAAAAGACTATGCAATTTGGAGCATCATTCAGAAAGACGGCAAACTACCCCTGGGGAATCTGCTAGAACTCATAATTTTTTTTGTGTTGTTGTTGCAATAGAATAAATAAACTTGCCACATGATCTGTTTAAACTAGATCCTAATTGATTCAGTCATAAGACATTTTAATGAAAACTTTCAGACTTGTACCAGGTGTTTAGACAAAGGTCTGAGCACAAAGAAAGCTTTTTTTATATTTTAGCAACATTTTTCCTCAGTGATCTCATGCAATGTGCATGCATTGAGCCAACACTTTCCAGAAAAACAAAAAGAAAATGTTCTTTGGATAACTGAGCTCAGTATTTTGCTAAAATGTGGTGTTTCCATAGTTCAAACCTTCTCATTGTGTCTGACAAACACTTTGGGAGTATGCTGCAGGCTACAGAGAGCCTGGTGTACTATCATCAAATGATGCAATATGTAATTATTTTGATTATTGATGATTGATGTTTCTACTGTTTAGAAATTTGGCATCTACTGAACTATACATATATTTATAAAGGTCATGTTTATTGGCCTTGCAGTGTTAAAGAAGTAGCTAGCATAAATCACAGGAATGCTGACCTTCTTCACCTTACCTAAACACTCCTGTTCTCACTGTAGGAAATATTATTAATATTGCAAAACTTTTTTGTTTCATTGGGGGGGTTTTGTTGTTGTTTTTTGTTGGTTTTGTTTGTTTGTTTGTTTGTTTTCTATACAAGCATTTAAACAGAGAGTGACTGCTATATTTCTTCCTTTGGGGCAGATAGTACAGTTTGCTCATAGCTTTAAATAAGAGGAGATACAGATTCATATCTCTACACTAGAGAGGTGTTAAAGTGTGCAAGATAACATGAAAATGATTTCTTTTCTGTATTAGGCAACATAATTCTCCATGAGATGGGGAGCAGAAAAACCATTACATAACTAACACAAGTTTGATTTTACTGAATCTGTGACTACTGTCTCAGAGTCAAGCTTATGAGGTTTCAGATTTATCTGGATTTATCTTGGAGATATGGCTACTTGTGAATACCCCTCTGAAGTAGTAAGGAGAAAAGTCTTGGCCAGGCTCTAGTTTCATCTGCCATTCCTAAAGATCTTTGAGCCATCCATGCTGGATATTTAAGCTCTATGGGATTGGTTATGAATGTCTAGGGAGTACTCCAGTCCAGGTTAAAAATTGAAGCTGTGCACAGCATAGGTTTCAGATTAGATAAAATACATGTACCTTGGCATTAGTTTATTTTAAAGGAAAGGATCCTATTCAGAAATAGGCAACATGACAGGCTTTGTCCTAATATAGATGTTATACTGTTGAATGATAAGAAAGCCAAGCTCTTAGTTAGACCTAACCAAACAATCTTTTTTAAAATGCCAGTAAGTCTGCAACTGATTAAGAAGAAAGAGTTTTGGTGTGGTGTGGTGTGGTGTGTGGTGGGACACGATGTGATATTTCAGACATTTTTTGTTACCTCTGTGTTAATTCCCCATTTTTGTCAGGGGCTGTCATAAATTGGTGGCCTATCTCCTACTGAGGTAAGACATCAGTGTGGTTTGCATCTGAAAGATATTGATATATATTTATAAACATTAGATCTTCTAAATTAACAAAAGATCTTAATAATGGAAGGAATAGTGATATTAATATCTTTGTTGAATTTGTTGTGTCGGTTCTTCCTTCCTCAAGAGTACCTAAAATTCTAACTCATTTACACTAAACATCTTAATTTCGTAAATGTACAGAACCTGCTACAACAGTTCTTTTAAAAAATAAAAATTATCTGGTAAAGCTTTGTTTTTTCCTCTTTAAATCTGTAGCATTGTCCTAGTTCTTCAACATACCATGTGTTTTGACATGCTAAGATGGTTATGCAGATCTCTCTATCCTACTATTTGAACACCTCCCACATGAACGAAGCAAATTAAAATTATGATGCTCATTTTACATCAACTCTATTTCATTATTAGACTTTCCTTTTTTGGCATCAATAATAAAATATTTTGATCAGGGAATGCAATAACAAATTCTCTATAGAGCATGCTTGTCCAGAATTATAGAACTATAAAACTTTATTATATAATTTAACTTATGAATTTATAATTCTTATGGGAGGAAAACNTATGAATTTCCAATTCTTATGGGAGGAAAACTTCCTTTAAACTAAAGAAACTAAAACTTTTTACATATCATTAATGTTCTTGCAACTGTTTAGAGAGATATACTTAATACTGAAAAATGCTTCTAGCCTTCTTTTACTTTCTCATAACTACCCATTTACTTACCCATAACAACCTTATTCACCTCTGTGGCTGACATACTCTTTACTTGATTTCTGCTTGAAGGTAAATTGTTTTAAGATAAGTTTTTGTATAAAGTATCTTCAGGTTTTTCTTTCTTTTTTTTTTTCTATTTTTATTTTTAAAGAATATTATTTATTTATCTATCTATTTCTTTCAGGAACATTAGACAAAACCCCCACACATTTCTTAAGAAAAAATCCTGATTTCAGTAAACAATTGAAAGCAGAAAATTGATGGTTTGGAATCTAATTACATGGAGTGTGAAGCACAGCTCTTCGTTAAATCACAACATGGTGATCAAGAAATAAGTACAAATTCAGAACATGAATTCATTTAAAACTTCAACTTGCTTGTTAGCCACTCTATTCACTGAAAATGCTTTTTGGCATGAGGCTTTTTATTTTAAAATTATAAAATATTTACTGTCTCACAGCATTTAGGCATATTATCAAGTTGTTGCGTGTCACTTTAGAGACAATAACTACCTCTCTGCACATTCTTAGTACATCCTACGGCTGCAAATCTTTCTAGTAGAACACTGTTGCATGTCTGTTTCTGAACAGTATTCCCAGTCTCATTTGTTTTCCTATGTTCTTATTAGGCCATAAATATCACACCTCCTCTTATGCTTTAAAAATTAAATGTAATAGCTATTGTGTGGGACCATTGATTCAGTTCATTTTTGATGGTTTCACAAACAAGACAGCAGGATTTTAAATTGCACTGTTCTATAGTTTAGCCTAGCATGTCTACTAAGGGGAGAACTAAGAAAGAGAGGCAAAACTCATTTCTACTGTTCCTGACTTTTGATCATCTAGAAAGCTAATTCCAGGCTTAAAAGTTCATTCCCAGTCTCTACTGGTTAGAATATAGGAACATAATTTGAAAAATATTCCTGGAAACAGAACATGCAAAAATTCTTAATCATATGCATATGCAACAGGATGCTGTAGGGAAACAAAATTCATTGCCTCAAAGGCAGATTTTTCAAAAAATATATTTCATAAAGAAGGACTGGAAAGATAAAATTAGACATATTTTTCACTTTCTTTTTTNAAATTATATTACTTTTGATTAATATTTTAAGAGATTCCTGACTCAAATCCATGATGCTGTTAATCCACTCTCCTGTCAGTCTGTTCCATCTCAGATTAGGCACAAACCCAACAGATGTTACATCCAGCAGATGACAGAATAGAAACCTTGTGAACATGTGTAAAGGGGTAGACAGTACAAGAGACAGAAGTCCTTAATTTAATCTACAACCAGGAAACTTGCTCCTTCAGAGGAGCCTGTGTGCCAAAACTGACCCTTTATTTCCATGACTACATTCTTCCTGAGGATATAGAAACCTACAGCTGGAGGACAAGATCTTGCAAATGTGCTTAGAAATCACTGTTTTCTTGTAAAGAACCTTTTCTGAGTGTACTAAAGGACTAAAATCACATGGAGGAAGGTTAAATGATCAGCTAGGAAACATTTATAGGACTCTAAGTCACTATGATTATATGCAGTCAGTGTTATGAATTGTAGGTTGTTGCTTTACTTATCTGTCCAGATAAGCAACTTAAGCACTACTTAAATCATTCTGTAGAGTATAACTAATATTAATAACGTGCTATATTGTTGTTGGTAAGGTTGGTAAGATTAGCTCTATCTTTAAGTTTATGGTATTTTATTGCTACTAGTTCTCAAAATAAGAATTTTTATTATTAATATGCTTTCCTTAGTGAATTGTTGAATTTCAAAATTGTACATAGTATTGCTGTCGTCATTTTTGCAAGTATTACTTTTGAGGGCTGTATAGACACTGTGATGTCTCAATGTTCTTTGAGATTGCCCTCTAAAATCTGAGAAAGGAAAAATTTTGTTTAGATGAACTGTACAGGGAAAATTCAGGAACGTTTAATTTTCATTCTTAATGCTTCTAGTCATCTTTTTAGAGGTCCTGAAGAAACTATTTTGCATAAACTGATATAAAAATGGATCCTTATCTCCTGTGTCTCAGAGGAATATTGGAAGCTATTTCATTCATGCCTTGAAGACTTTGTAAAATAGCAAATTATTGCTGCTTTTGTGATATCACAATGTTCTAGCATTTGAAGAACTCAACATCAAGTATACAACAATATATCAATACAAATGAAAAAATTTTAAGCCTAACTGATTGTAAACACCAAAGTTTTTAAATAATTCATCTGTTTTTTTAATCATGGTCTGAAGGAATGTCCACCTTTTGAACTTCCTTTAAAACTCCAGTTCAAATTAATTAGCAATATTATTAGCTTGAGTCTGTTATTAATGTTAATAGGAGTTACAGCATCAGGATTCTATAATTCTGTGATCACATTAACTGTGAAAAGATTCTTTTATGAGATGGTATTTGTATTATATTATTTGCCATAATTTTGCTGTATGTTTACTGTAAGTAATTTCAAGTATTAAAACCATCACAAGTAAAAATAAACTGTGTCCTAAGCTCAGTATCATTAACGCTAGGGTTTCTTGGGGAGTGCAGTGTGAAGAGTGTCTTTGAACAGAACATTTTTATTTTGTGCCTGTTGTCTAGCTTCTTTCAGTGTCTTCATTTTAGAAACTTCATAGCTGTCCAATTCTAATGCATATGATACTCAGAAGTCTAGTTCATCATAGATACAATTCTCATTTTCTTCCTTACCTCTTTGGATCCTTTGACAAGATGAGGTAAGTTGAGTTTCTCAGATTAAGAGGTCAAGCTTTTGAAGTGTTAAAGTATGAGATTCCAGGTCTCTGGAAGTTCGTAGGAAAGAGACAATTTATCAGACGTAATAGAAGACAATTAATGTTTGGCAGTGCTGAAAAATATTGCCTCATCATTTCAAACTGGCTAGTTTGTATTCTTTTCTTGCAAGTATTGAAAGAATAGTTCTCTTGTCTTCCTGTGGACTGTACTGAGGACATGATTTCTCTTACTGTAGGAGTGGTTACTAAAGTAGCCAAGTGTTTCTTTGGCTGAATTGCTTTATTGACAGAAGTTGTTTATTAAGCTAACTCCAAAGTACTTGCCTATACAAAGAATAATATATCTTTTAAAATGGTTACATGCTTATTTGTTTGTTTGTATGTGGAGATATTTGTTTTTTCCTTTGGGAAGCTGTTAATTCTTGCCTTGAACACTCTAAGGTTTCTTATTTTCTACAAAGAATTCTTGTATGAAACTTAGATAAAAGCAAGTTACACAATTAAAATGGAACAGCATTCTGTTCAGGAAAGACTTTGAAAAGCACTACTTGACTTTAAAGCACTGAATTACATAACACCTCCTTGGGATTCTTAGTTCTANNNNTTTTTTTTTTTTTTTTTTTTTTTTTTTCCTTATTAAAGACAATTTGTTCCTGCACAGAATCTTTTGGAATCACATTTCAACAGACTTTGATGGGAGAAAACATGCTATTTAGTTAAGGAACACTTTAGTCAGGTTACTTATCAGAAATGGTGTTAAAAACTATTTATCTTATTTGTTAACTCAGTTACATAAGGAAATGGAAGAATAACACAATAATTTTAAAGAGATAAAGAGGGGAATAATTATACTGAAATACATAATTTTTATTAAAAAAATTATATTACTTTTGATTAATATTTTAAGAGATTCCTGACTCAAATCCATGATGCTGTTAATCCACTCTCCTGTCAGTCTGTTCCATCTCAGATTAGGCACAAACCCAACAGATGTTACATCCAGCAGATGACAGAATAGAAACCTTGTGAACATGTGTAAAG
>VXBX01007262.1:33805-57066 GCA_013400415.1 Scytalopus superciliaris
ATTAACTGTGAAAAGATTCTTTTATGAGATGGTATTTGTATTATATTATTTGCCATAATTTTGCTGTATGTTTACTGTAAGTAATTTCAAGTATTAAAACCATCACAAGTAAAAATAAACTGTGTCCTAAGCTCAGTATCATTAACGCTAGGGTTTCTTGGGGAGTGCAGTGTGAAGAGTGTCTTTGAACAGAACATTTTTATTTTGTGCCTGTTGTCTAGCTTCTTTCAGTGTCTTCATTTTAGAAACTTCATAGCTGTCCAATTCTAATGCATATGATACTCAGAAGTCTAGTTCATCATAGATACAATTCTCATTTTCTTCCTTACCTCTTTGGATCCTTTGACAAGATGAGGTAAGTTGAGTTTCTCAGATTAAGAGGTCAAGCTTTTGAAGTGTTAAAGTATGAGATTCCAGGTCTCTGGAAGTTCGTAGGAAAGAGACAATTTATCAGACGTAATAGAAGACAATTAATGTTTGGCAGTGCTGAAAAATATTGCCTCATCATTTCAAACTGGCTAGTTTGTATTCTTTTCTTGCAAGTATTGAAAGAATAGTTCTCTTGTCTTCCTGTGGACTGTACTGAGGACATGATTTCTCTTACTGTAGGAGTGGTTACTAAAGTAGCCAAGTGTTTCTTTGGCTGAATTGCTTTATTGACAGAAGTTGTTTATTAAGCTAACTCCAAAGTACTTGCCTATACAAAGAATAATATATCTTTTAAAATGGTTACATGCTTATTTGTTTGTTTGTATGTGGAGATATTTGTTTTTTCCTTTGGGAAGCTGTTAATTCTTGCCTTGAACACTCTAAGGTTTCTTATTTTCTACAAAGAATTCTTGTATGAAACTTAGATAAAAGCAAGTTACACAATTAAAATGGAACAGCATTCTGTTCAGGAAAGACTTTGAAAAGCACTACTTGACTTTAAAGCACTGAATTACATAACACCTCCTTGGGATTCTTAGTTCTAATATTATTATTTGCATTTATATTAGAGAAGTGCCTAGCAGTCCAAAGTAAGCACAAGTTGCTGTATATTGCACATTCTGGAAAAACAGCACGAAAAAGACTGCATTCAAAGAGCTTAAAAAGTAAACAAGCAAGACATAACAGAGGTGAATTTTTAAAAGCCATTTTATTCCAAGTCAGAAATTTATTTCCAAGGCAGAAATGTGGAAATAAGGTGGTCTGTGCTTTAGATCTTTCGTAAAACATTTTGATTAGGCCTTAAAGAAGCTTCCTCATTCTGCTTCCGATTTGCCCCAGAGAATCTTGCCTTGAAGGCAAGCAACTGGTTCACTTTACTCAAAAACTGAAAAGGAGCATGCTTTTGATATTGAAACACCGCCACAGAATCTGTTACCACTATATAAGAACAGATTACATGTAAAGTGACTCTCAGAGAGGAGTCTCTATGTGTGTATGTTTCTATATATGTTTGTAAGTGAAAGAACAGCGAGCTCATAAAAAATGCACTTAAGCAGGAAGACAGAGTCTTGTGTTTTAATTCCAGATAATCACGAGCGTATATAAATATTTCTGCTAAGAGGGTTGAATGCAAACAAATAGATTTTACCTTTGCTTGAATTCCCTGAATGAAAGGTGCCATCTTCTCTCTATTTTAAACAATGGCCAGGGTAATGGTTTTACTTTTGCACAGAATAACAGATCTGGTCAAAACCCAACATGCTAGATAAATGTGATTTGATTAAATCTCTCAAAATTTAGGTGGAAAAGTGTCTTTCTTCTAGAACTGGACATAGACATGCTTTTAATTTTTTCTTGTGCTGTTGGCCACATGAGTGCCAGAAAAGTGTTTTGTAAAGAATGAAAAAGTGATTTTGAGAAGACCCAAGTGCCATATTAAAAAAAAAAAAATAATAAAAAAAATAAAATAAAAAAAGGACAGAAAAAATAGGGGCAGAAAAAGAAAAGTCGTATACAAAATTATAATTTATTGCTATTTCACATTTGACTAAGAAAAAGGTAAGCAACCATTGCTCCTAATGAAAGGGTTACAAATATTTAATGCTAAGATTATTTATACCTGATTGGGAATCTCTCTGAAAAGCCCAACAGTGTTTATGAAGCACCATCTTATAAAACCGGATTTTTGCTATTAACATTACTACAAATTGCAAATTAGCCAAAAAGACTACTATATTTGTTAATTCCAGGGGAGGGGCAAAACCAAACAAAACAAAACAAAAAAAAACCCCGAAACCCAATTTTCATTAGTTGTCACTACCAAATATTGCTTATTTGGAGTTCCTCCACACATCAGTGTTTATTAACAGCATGCAACAAAATATAATTTTCTGACATTTATATTTAGGGCCTAAACAGTGAAAGGCTTGCTTTGTCCAAAGTAAATTCTCTTAGTGTACATTGGACCTACTGAACACAAAAATATAAAATTTTCTACAGGTTGTTTTTATTAGGTCTGCAGAAATTAATTAAGCACAGATGTCTCACCAGAAAATGAAATGGAATGCATTCAGGGAAGAGGATAAAGAATAATGAGTTACTGAATACAATACATCAAATGAGGAAAACAATGTAAATTAGGGCCTAATCACATTCTGCATTACACAGATGCTCTGGGAAAGCATGTGGACCTTCAAGGCAGGTTGTGCATCCAGTATTCAAATCTGTACAATGCTGTTCTGCAGATGCTCCTTACCCTCTAAGGAGAGCACATTCAGCTGATTTGGACAAATTTTATGTAGTAAGAGGTACAGTATGTGCAGGCTGGAAAACACTCAGAATTTCTCAGTGACTTCAGAGGACAAAGCCCCCTACAAGGTTTTAAAGGAATATTTGGGCACCTGTTTCTTCTTATTGTGCCACTTTATTTCTTTGACAGTTGGAAGCCATACGGTAGGCCAGTGCTATTCAGAGTATATCTTTACCACTGACTGCATAGTGGGCATGCAGAACATTCAACCAGCTGATATTCATTTAGCTCTGAGTCTCCTTTACAATCCTGCTTGTTGCAGAATTCATAATAGAAGCAGAACTTAAATATAGAAATTAGCTTTCTCACTTACATTTAATGAATCATAGTTGAATTCAGAATATTAGACTGACAAATTGTTATTTTTTTATGTCAGAGAAGTCATATATTCAGGATGCCTCTAGTATCCTTAGGATTAAATGAAGTCTAGTGAAAGATTGTTAGTGAAATGAAGTGGGACAAGGATTCCAAACCAATTATGACCTTCATCAGAGCATATAGTAGTGACAGAGATATTTCTTTCTGCCCTATGAACACTGACCTAGGAATGGTGGACACTGCATATTGTATCACTAAGGACTGATAGAGATTCTAATTATATACACTGCAGCATTATAATACTGATAATAGTGTTTCTGAGAGACTGCTACCAGAAATGCAGAGAGGGATGTACAAAGAGCATTAGTCATCCCTTTCTGTGTATTTGTGTGTTTTGGTATTAGTTTGGGAGGGAATCTAATTAATTGCAACTCTTTTTGCACATTCATCAGAAATTGTGTTTGTTAATTAAATTTGTACTGTCATTCTAAATAAGGACATCCTTCTGTCTGTGAAGTTTCAAATATTGCTTTTAATAAGGGTATAAAGACACTATATTAAAATGTTACATTTTAAATGTTCTATAACTTTTACAAAATGTGATTCAAAAATACAAGTTAATGTGATGATTAGACAGTTGTTTGACTATAATTAATGTTTGAATAACTTTTTGTTCAAGAAAATTCTCTTATTTATAGGTTTGAACATGTGAATTTCCTTTAACATAGCAGCAGCAGCAATGTCAGGGAAAAGATGAGATTTTACATGGGCAGCACTATTACCACCTATAATTACTGCTCTTACTGGACCAGTTATCTCATCACAGACTAGATGACTAACTGGGTTTGTTTAACTACCAGGCTTTCTCAGTCAAAATCACAAAGCATTGAAAGCCTGTAACTGAAGGTACTGGCAGGACCTTTATTGTTTATAATACCTGTGAGAAGTTAGGACACCAACTGTAGTCTTAAACATAATGAAAATGATATTGCAAAGAGTATTCAGGGTGACAGGTTTGTGCTTGTTTTTCAACTCTTCCATTGTTAAAATCAGTGCCATACGGTCTGTAAATGAAAACGCAATACTAACATGCCATTCCTTGCAAACAGTTTATCCAAGACCCACATTATGCTGGCTAATTTGAAAATAGAAATTAATTTATAGCACTTAACATGTGAAGAAATTTCTTTTTTAAAAATTGCTTGCATATCAAAAAAAATTATTGAAACAGGAAAGAAGTAGATTATTATTTAGATATAAACAAAATTACAAATGGAAGCAATAAGAAACATATATATATATATATATATGGACATTAAATGACTTTGGCATTCATATTATTCTGTAAACAATAAATGCAAAATCTGTAAATTCCATGTTGCACTGAAAACAGTGCATTTATGGCAAGGTCTACCCTATAATAATGTGCATACAATGTTTTAGAAAAATTGACCTGCTGTCAAGAATGTTTCCTGTGCTTCCAAATAGTTTTTCAGGATGTAATGAGAACAAGAAAGATGGTAAGACTATGTTGAAACTTGAATTGTTTGGAAAACAAAAAATTCTTCTGCATTGGAAAGTAAAATTTCACTACTCATTTTTGATCCAATCAGTATTTTGATTTAGAAAATAATCAGAATAATCCCAAAAAGCAAAAAGATTTGGAAATCATTAAAAGGAATTTTTTTACCCATTGATATACAGATAAAGTTATTAGGACTTTGAATTCAAGTTTTTATCATTTTAACTACTAAAGATGGAAAAAGGTAAAGAACACACAAGAAAACCTGTCAGTTAATAAAGTTGAATTTTGTCATTGGACGAGAGAAGTGGAAGGAGAGAAAAACAAGAATGAGAAGAGAGAAAAATATACATATTAAAAAAACCCAATCAACAACAAAACCAACAGGCAATGAGACAATGCAGAGTGGAAGAAATACTCCAGTATTTACAAAGGAACTTAACTACATGACTTTGAAACAGGTTTTCACATGCACTAAGGAGAGAGGTTGTCATACAGATGATTTGGTCTCGTGGCTTCAATCAACATGTAACACTGTTGGTGCATGTGTGGAGGTGCACCATCTCAAAGCGTAACAAACAATACTGCTATGATATTATCTGTCTCCTGATCCAAGCCTCCTGTGTCTAACAGAGCTCTTCCCCATCATCCCAACAGTTAACTCCTTTGTAACTTTATAATGGGGATGGAACTGTATAGGGAACAATTTTCTTCTTGACAAAGAAGATAAAGAAAGTTACATTTTTCTTTTTGTATTAGTAATAGAGATGGGACTACAGAAAAGCATTTATTTTAATTATTTTTCCTTGGAAAATGAGGCAACAGTCTGTCCTTATGTTTCTATGAAGTTCTCTCTCACTGTTTTTGTCAGTCATTTTCAAACATCTAGAATGTAGAGGTCTTAAATAAAGTTTCTACTAGTTGTGCAACAAAAAGAAACTGGCTGAAATGGGTAATCTTTGGGGAAAGATAGTTACAAGAACAATTTATGACCATTTGGAATCAGAGCAGCCAGTTATTTTGAACATATTGGCAAGGGTTCAGCATAATCCACATTGTCACAAACACAACAAAACAAGCTGAATTATACTGTTAGGTAAAAACAAAAAACAAAACAAAACAAAACAAAACAAAAAAGAGAGAGAGAGAGTGTAACTTGGTCAAATATTACAGCCCAAATGCAATCTCTCTATTGCTCAGCAAGATTTTGTGTTCCTTGTTTTCATTAATATATTAATCTGGATTAACCTTTCTTCTCTCTGTAGACATATATACAAGCCCTTCATGCCTTCAAGTTTGTACTGTCTGTTTTATTATAACATACATGTCTGTTGCTGCTCTTGTCTTACAGAATCATGGACAAATGATTCCAAGAACATATGCACAGCTGGGTTCTGCCTGGTTCTTCATATAGTGGGGAGACAGGGGAAGCTAGTTTATTTTCAGTGGGGAAGCAGTGAGAGCAGTGATGCAACACTGCTTTTATGTGACTACTACAACAGTAATTATAGATAGCTGCTGAGATCTATATTAATGTGTTCAGCTTCAGATTTTATATAGTTTAAAACAGCTTAAGAAGAGCTGGAAGGAGATGGAGTGACTCCATTTTCTTCACACTGTTTTTTGTTCTATTTTGTTAATAGTGCCGGTTCACAACAGTGTAAACAGCCCTAGTTTCAACCCTTCTGACTCAGATAAGTCATACAAATTGATACCACTCACTTCTCTCAATGACCTCACAATCATAGTAGTCAAATTAGCCTTATAATCAAATCCACTCAATGAAAGAAAATACAGACATGGCTGAACAAACCTATACATAAAATGGTATGAAATTAAACTGTGTCAAAGTGAACAAAATAAATGAGTTGAAAAGGTACTCCGATACGTTTTTGATGCATTTTGGTTTTACTAAACTTTACACCAGTTTTTGCATTTTCTTTTAGCAGATGTAATTCTCATTAATTATTTTGATTGAGATTAAGCTGAATTTCTGAGAGAAAAATTAGTTCACTGGAAATATTTATACCCAATGATTATGATAATTTGTTCCTACTAATTTTCAAAATATTTTGCAATCATCAATAAATACTGAAATATCCCAGAGTTATAAGTTTGAAATTTCATTAGCAGCAGCAGCATAATTCAGCATACAAAAAAAAAAAAAAAATTAGACCTGGTTCTTGTATGCCTTGATTTTATGAATTCTACAATGCAATAAGTATTATAGGAAGAAATTCATACTGGCTTAATAGAGGATGAAAAGCTGGTGCACAGTGTTGTCAAAGTTTCCCTCAGAAACTAATCTGTTGCCAGATTCTGACTGCTGGATCTGGAAAGTGCTATTACAGGTGTATAATGCTGATTACTTGGAAGTAATTGATTATAGATTACTTTTTAAGTACTTTGCTCAGTATAACTCTTACCATGCTGACTACTATGACTTAGTACAGTGATATTGAACACAATCAAGACAGCGGTAAGATTACCAATAAAAGTAACAGAGAGTAATTAGGTTGCGTTTTCACTTCAGAAGGACACAGACAACATTTTAGAACAGGGGTCTTTTTTAAATTCTTTCACTTACTGTTCTCTGTTCTGTCAAAGCTTCTGCAATCAGCAGTCTGCCTTCTTCATCTCTACTATTGTGGTGCTTTGGAAGGAGTGCTGTTATAAAACTGAGTAATTTAGGTACCTTATTAGATAACCATATCCCATTTATACATTATTTCTTGATTTGCTCCAGTCATTTAAGTTATTTTTGTCTCTGCATTATCAGTTTTCAATCCCCCAGGACTGGGTCTAGCCATATTGAAGGCAGGAGATGTGTGATGTGATGTAGTGCAGTTTCTCTCCTCTGAAATGCTTTGGAACATATGACACACTACACAGCACCAATTAGGAAATCACAGCATCCTGAATCATGCCCACTTATTATTAGATCTTCCATTCCCTTCAATCTCAACTTTTTCTGCATTAATAAATGTCTGTAGAATCATGTGATCTCTGATTTGAGAAATTTTTTTTTGTGGGATGTTCATCTGCTAAATGAACAAAAGACTGCCAGACCTTAATTTATGTGGATTATTGTAATGAGTTACGAATAAAGGCAGCCCTTGCTAACTGCTTATTCTAATGACATCACTCACTGAAAAAGACAAGTCAGATATCCCAAGGACATGTCAATTCTATTGATTTTGTCTTGGTGACTTCAAAGCGCTTGGTTTCTATTGCCCAGAGAAATCTCTTTGTGTTGACAATACAAATATGCTACAAAATATGTAGCACATAAAGATAGCAACATAAGATTATTAATACTGAAATAAACAAGCCAAACTATGTACCTTCCCTCTGCATAAGCTGAGTCTGTATTGTATACAACTGAGAAAAAGTCTGCTTAGAGTTTCATTTATATATAGGCTCAAAGAAGCTTTTGCTTTGATTCTGTTCAACAGCAGTAATTCACCAGGACCTCTTCACCAGTCTAACCTTTACCAGTCTTCACCAGTATAGCCTTGATTCTTCTTCCAGAATTGTATTACAACTGGCTTTTTTTTTGCAAAAGAATAAATAATCCTACACTGGAAAACCTATACAGATCAAGAAATCCACCCTCACTCCCACCACCTTGATGCCTCTGTTTTTTATATATGTGCAGCACTCCAGGTGGGAACCTGCCTATACTCTGTATGTTCACTAGGAGGCTAATATAAGGCATGTAATCTGATTCATATCTGACTTAGCTGGTGAAAGGTATATTATATAGTGCTTAAATTTCACCTAACAAATGAAGCAAAATTAAGTTTCTACCAATAATAGCAGCTAGTTTTAGAAAATAAGAAATGCAGAAATAAAGATAAAAGTTTTCTGAATATCAGTATTTCTGAAGTAGAGGAATGGGAAGAATTTACTGTTACTTGTCAAATTGCTAAAAGGCCATCTTCATTAATATATATATACACCTAATACAATTTTTCAATGCAATACAATCTGGAAATGGCCTCTTTCCTGGTGTTTCATTTATTTGTTTATTTTTTTGCCAATTGAATACTTTTAAAAGGCATTTATTTAAAAGTACTCAGGAATTGTGTAAGTAAATTCAGCTTTGGCAAATGGTTAATGTATCCTTTCTAACGAACAAAAAAAAGTACTTGAAAGGAAGTTGTTATTGCATCTTACATTTGATGCAGAGAAGGCTTTCCTTTATAATAGACCTATTCCCTTTAGTATATGCTTATTTAACTGGACCAAAATTTCCTTCAGTGCATTATGAAGCATAAATGGTAACAGAAGTTGGCAAGATAGCATGTTTTTTCTTAATGAATTAGTGGCATATTCATGTAGGAAAACTTTTTCTTGTGACTTCACTCTAGATAGTGATATATAAATAAATGTCTGTGAATGTGTTATTTGCTTCACATTTCATTCTGCATGATAGATTCAGTTGAGGTCTACTATGTGATATGTTATAAAAAGAAATGAAAGAAATGTCAATAATAATAGTTTACCACAGAATGGAATGACTGCTAAAGTAAAAAAGCAATGTGCAGATTGTACAGATAATAGTGGCAGCAATAGGTACAGGACTTGGAAACAGATAACAGTTAATAGTTTTGACATTGTTTTCATTAATCACAAAAAAAACCAGTTCCTTGCTGTAGTGACACACGTAAAGATAGGTGTTATGAGGTTCATTGTGTTTAGGAATACAAATTTAGTGAAGGGTAGTCAAAGTTAGTATATGATGTTACACCCAAGCATTAAGATAATAAGCAAGTAATGTTTATAAAGAATATCCACAAAATGTAGTACCTGATTGCTTAGAATCAGTAGCATCTTTTTAGAAAAGTACTTCAGGAAGGGGAATGAAGCAATATAAGAAATCCCATAGAGCTAAAGCAGAGATCACTAATGATGTCACTAGGGGCTAGTCCAGTGACAGGCAAAATGGGAGAGCCTGGAACAAAAAGTTAATAACTTCTTAAACAGACATTGCAGTCATTATTCTCTAGGACTTCCAAAGTAAAGGTATAAAATGTATTTTTTTCACTTATATGAAGATTCTGTTGCCTTTGATGGGCCTTCCTGACACATGAAGTTCATGTTTGAGTGTGGCTAGTGATATGCTTCACTTAGGAAATTAGAGATTGTTGGGACAGAAGTGTTTAGGAGACTGGTAAATCGGCTTCCATCTTTAAGATAAAATTTAACTAAACTGGCATTCACTAATGATGCACTGCATGCTTATAGCTCTTACACATTATTGATCATTACCAATAACTATTCTTAAGAGTCAGTTCATAATAATCACATTCTATATTAGCTATGAACATGAAACAAGACATAGAACCAGAGGCTACAGTCCTTTAAAAAGTCTCAGCTATCAGGCTTGTCAGCCTTCAGAGCTTGTTGATAAGAGAAGACAGAAATGAAAAGACCTTTTGGGTTTTTTCCTCTTCCCCAGCTCTTCAAATTTGATATCTCTTCCTTTGGCAAGACAGAGAAGTTCCTAGGGAATTGCTAACCCATGACCTTCCCTCCCTCTAGACTTTTCACTCTGCAGCACTGAGGCAGGGTTGTTTTCCCAGGCCATAGCATGTGTCTTCTCCTGCTGCCCTGCTGTTTTTTAACTTTGCTCAGCTGCTGCTTCTTTTCTAAAAGCAAAATCCCAGCTCTCAAAGGCTGTGTTTTCTCAGTGCTCAGTAATTGACCATCAGTGAATTTTTATCATTCTGGGGCCTCTGCTTTCAACCCATGCTCATATTTTCAAGACCTTTGTTGTTATCCCATGATAAAATTGTACATAATCAGAAGAGGCAGCAGATACCAAACTCTGGTTCACACAGTGAGCTCTCAGAAGCAGTTGATAGCAAGTCTAACAGGTCACAACTAGAGCCTTGCACAAAAGGTACAGTTAGCATGTGTGCAGCATGTTGTGCAGCAAAGAACAGAAATTCCATTTTTACAGGACCATGGGGTGAAAAAAATGCTTAGAGGATTACAATATATTGGCATATAATTAATGTTTACATTCAAAACAAGCTAGCATTAAAAGCTGCTTAAAATAATTTTAACGATGCAGGTGGCCTCTGCTATAGCTACACATATTTGTACCTTCCAAATACACTTTACCACTCACAATGTCTGTGGCAGCTACTTAGGAAGCATAAAGTTCTTTGTTAAACACATTTTAGAATCAGAAGTTCTTTGGATACTTAAATACACATCTGTGATTCAAAGTGTCTGTTCTGCAACAATCACACCCAGCTTGTTTTGGCCAGGAAATTCCCTGAGCACTTGATATCATTTGTAATGCTCATGCCTAGGATTGTACTGAGGGAGCAACTAGAGGTCTAAGTCCTGCACAAACTACATGAGTGTTTAAACAGTAGTAAGATTAGGCTGTTCAAGGGCCTGATTAATTAGAAGTGCAAACTTACTGTTGAACTGGTGTAGTCCTGTTTGAAATCATGGACTTTAAGTATTGCAAAGTGTATTAACCCAAATTTCTAATGTTTTCTGGAATAAGCTGAAAAATATAACCTTCTTAATATCTTAGTTTGCTATGATGTCCATAAAATATGAGAAGGAAATGTACCAACTAGTTGTGCTTTAATACTTATTTAATGCCTGCAGTATTATATGAAATTATATTATTCACAGGATCCGTTTATATACAGAGTCATATTGTGTGTTTTAGCCATAGTCTAAAGTCACTGAACCTCTTATTATAAGAAGAATGACTATCCTATATCTTATGGAAGAAGCCATTTAGTTACATCACAGTGCAGTGCATTCAAACAATGGACAATTAATAAAAATCTGTTTAGGAAAAGGCTGCATATTATCAAAGGAGACTTTTACTTCCAGTACTAGCTTTTACTATAATTTGAAAGAAAGATATAATTAATTCTTCTCAGAATGATGTCAGTATTATAATTCTTGCTATTTATGGGGGGAAAGAAACTGGGAGAGAAAAGCATCAGCAGAACAGTAAAAAGCATTCCAGAAGCAAATGTCACACAGAAATGCAGTACAATAATGAAGGCACTTTGTAAAGTGTATCACCACAGGAAGAAGGAAACAGCTTTTGTGTTTACTGTGTTTATGTATTTCTACTTGCATCCAGTCTCCAGTAATATATATCTCCAAAGCCTCAGTGTATATGGCCTGCTTATTCATCTGGTGACAAACTATATGCTTTCTTAGAATCCTGTCTCACTTGTGGAGATTAGACATCTGTAGGAGACCATATAATAGCAACCTGAACAGTTTGCTACAAAATATGTTTTTTCCATGAAGGGAAAGAATGCACTTCTTTTAGCTATAGTTTACTAATTTCCATTTATTTTCTGCATCTACTTTCACAGGTTACTGGTATTACTGATTAACACTTAAGGCTGAATAAAGTCCACATACAACCTCTAAAATAAAAAGTATATCACATTTTGGGTTTTAAGCTATTTAAGATTTTACTCATTCTTGAGGCCGTTCCCTCATTGTTGTCATTATGTGCAACTGATAAACTTTGTAGAAAAACTCAAGACATGAAATAACAAATTATAATGTTAAAATAATTCTCTTAGTAGTTTATTGAGAAACTGATGTAATAAAACCTGTCTTCATCAAGACTCATACCTCAGAACTGATCTCAGACTGGTACTTTGAAATCTACTAGATGGTGAGTCCATTCAAACTTTCCCCTGTGGAGTGATCCTGCAATCAAGTTTCTTCCCTTGCTCTGGGTTATTCTGCAATATAAACATAACTTAATATTTTTCTCCTCCAATGTGGCATTCTGTTTTAAAATAAACCTATGATAACCAAATATTCTTGAAACTTCTTGTCCTCCATCTATTAAGACAAAAGATATTTAACAAGTTGATTAATCATATTACATTCCATCATAACTGTGTCAGCATACATTTAATTCAATGCAGTTATTCCAGTTTTGCACTGGCTAAGGATCTATCTTAGTCTTCCATAATACGCTGCATTCAATATTATGCAAAGCCACCATGTGATAATAGAATCATAGGTTGGATTAGAATAGAATCATTTAGGTTGGAAAAGACCTTTAAGATCATCAAGTTCAATCATTAACCCAGCACTGTCAAGTCCAACTAGAACATGTCCTTAACTGCCACATCTACATGCTTTTTAAATACCTTCAGGGGTGACTCCATCATTTCCCTAGGCATGCCATTCGAGTACTTGACCACTCTTTCAATGAAGAATTTTTTCCTAATATCCAGTCTAAACAATTCTTGGCACAACTCGAAGGCATTTTCTCTTGCCCTGTCAATTGTTATTTGGGAGATGAGACTAATATCCACATTGCTGCTACCCCCTTTCAGGTGGTTGTGGAGAGTGATAAGGTTTGCCCTGTGATCCTGAGGGCACGTGGGGGGTGGAAAGAAGGGGAGAGCACTCTGAGGAGTGAGGTAGAGAGGTGCACGCCAAAGAGAGCACTTTATTCAAACTGGTACACAACTTAAATAGGGTCGGGGGGCTGGGTTCTGGGTCCAGGAGCACCCTGGGAAGGTTTTGGGGAAGGGTCTGGGTCGGTGCCAGCCACAGAAGGCCAAGATCCCCAAAACTGAGGGGACAGGGGCAGGGATATGCCATTTAGGGGGTTATTACCCAGCTGCCAGCAGGAGGCAGTAGGGAGTGGGCTACAAGCCATGTGAGTGGACATTTCCAACAAGGTACATAGAACAAAGAAAAAACATATAACATTACAAAATCTTGAAACAGGACAAGACTCACAAGCTGCAGTCTGTCCCTAGGCATATTAACAGTCCATGTAACAGCAAAGTGCAACATTCATCACAGGTCTATGTCGCTGAGGGAGCTTGTCCATTGCTGGTAGCCATCTCCTCCAACACTTCCCTCAGCCTCCTTTCTCCAGGCTAAATAACTCCAGTTCACTCAGCCATTTTTTATAAGCCTTGTGCTCCAGACCCTTTACAAGCTTCATCGTCCTTTAGAAATACACATATGGTGAGTATTTAGAACTTAAAGTTCTCTAAACTTTAGCTTTCACTCATGTATAATCTGAAAAAACAATTAGATGGTAGGCTATGCTGTTCTAATGTCATACTATCACCGAACAAAGCCTTTTCCTCCATGGCATGCCTTCCTGCTTCCTTATAGCAGTCATTTATATTGTACTAAAATGGGAGCACAACAGATCTCTTCCATGAACTAGTTCAAACTTTCTCCTCCCTCTACCTTCAAAATGAGCACCATTCTTCTGAGTCAATGAGTTACCTAGTAATTATCTGAAGAGAAAGAAAAACGTACTGTCAGAACTAGGGCAAGAGAAAGGAAAGAGGAGAAGTAGAAAGTAGGATAGCAATAAGGATCAAGACTTATTTGACAGGAGACCAGCTCAACAGTCCTTGCCAGTTCAACCTCAATCTGGAAGCTCAAAAGTAATCTATAACTCACTGTGTCTTGTTTTAAAAAAAACTCTTAACCCCCTACACAACCTGGTATCTGAAACTGGCATGAAATACTATCATGAGAGAAAGAGAATACACTTCTCTACATATGCCACTGAACTGATGTCTGCATATTGTGTTTCCTGCCATAGTTGTTTGGGGTAAGACACTAAAGGCACTACTTGAAAATAACCCAAGTATTTTTGGTATTTGGGGTGTCTCCTTATTGTAGATTAGGATAAATTTCATAGCCAACTTAATGTCTCTGACTATATAGGCATTTTCATTAGGAATCATTAGATAAAATGTATAAATATTCCTGTTACTAAGTATGTATAACATAGGTCCAGGCTGAAAAATATGGTCCCATGCTAGGTTATTTTATAACAAAGAATGACAAAATCCTCTCCTCATGGCTACTCTTTTATTTTTCTGTTCAATTTTTCAGTTGTGGGGTTTGTTGTTGTTGTTTTGCTGGTTTTGTGTTTTGATGGAGGTTCTAAGTTTGGTTTTTGGTTGGTTGGGTTGGTTGGTTGGTGTTTTTTTTCTGTTAATTCTCAGTAATTAGAGTTATCAATTTCATGAAGGACTTTCTATGCAAGGAGAGACTAAGTAGATTCCATACATCAGGAAAAGAGTTGGCTGAAAGACGGTATCTGGAAAATCATGAATGGATGGAAAGAAAGTATTATTTGTAAAGCCATACATTAATATAGGTAGTTTAGATCAACTAAGAAAATCTTATACTTCATATATTTTTTATTAAAAGTAAAATTATACTGACGTATTACAGTTTAGATACATAATCATGTATGGTTTACAATGAAAACACCAAAGTTAAAAATATGTTTTCTGTATTGCTAGAAGCTATACCAAAAGCAATGAGAAATACAGAATGAGAAAGATATTGAGGTCTTCCTATGACCCAGCCATAAGATCATTTTTTTCCTCAGTTTCTATTGACTTGCATATCTGAAAAAAATAGACTGACTTTTTCCCCTTACTTCAGGGGGAAAAAAATAAACAACCAAATCTTCCAGTCAAACTCTTTGCTTTGAGAGAGATAAGCATTTGCTATCATGGAATTTACTACTTGTCACTGTCTATTTTCTTCTTCACATTTGGTGGTAAACTGGACGTTTCATGAAGTGGTAATATTTTGTACTTTGACAGTGTACTTTCACAGTATATAGAATCATAGATTCATAGAATGATTTGGGTTGGAAGGGACCTTACGGATCATCTAGTTCCAACCTCCTTGCCATAGACAGGGACACCTTCTACTAAAGTAGGTTTATCAGACCTCCATCCAAACTGGCCTTGAACACTTCCAGGAACAGTGCATTCACTTTTCTGGGCAACCTGTTCCAGTCCTTCACCACCCTCACAGTAAAGAATTTTTTCCTAATATCTAAACTAAACCTACTCTTCTTCAGCTTCAATCTAGTCCCCCTTGTTTCCTAAGTGCATGCTCTTGTAGAAAGTCACTCTCCATCTTTTCTGTGGGCTCCCTTCAGTTACTGGAAGGGTTCAATTAGATCACTTCTAAGCCTTTTTTCCAGGCTGAACAATTCCAGTTCTCTCACCATTTCCTCATAGGAGAGGTGCTCCATCCTTTTTACTCCTTAACATTTTTTGAAACATGTTTTTACTGTAGTAGTCCTAATTTGTACAGCAGTTGAAATACTCATAAGATCTCATGAACCTGTAGTTTAGTGATCAATTGGAAAGCTCTTGATTAGCAGCTACTGAGGTTTTTAAAAAACTATCGCTTCCCAGAAGCCTTTGACTGGCTTTCCAGGTTCTTGAAGACAAATGAGAATCTAAAACTAATCATAATCACTGGGCTTTCTGCTGATTGGTAATCATGTCTTCTACTTTTCAGATTGGTTGTCAACTAATACCCTATTTAAACATCTAATGTATCTCAAGGGGGTTTCTATAAAAATTGTTGAAGAAAAAATTGGCCTCCTGAAGAAAAAAAGAAAAGAAATTTACGGTAAGAAAATTAGTAAGATAACTGTATTTTATACTTACATGTATCTATGCCGAAATTAGAATAATTTCACCTAGTTTGCTAATACTAATTAATTGAATTATAGCTACTAATTGAAATAAAAATTATTTATTTTACATTAAAACAGATTTCAGGCTTTTATATAGCCAGACACTATGTAATCTACTGAAATGAATGCACATTAAAGCCCCAGACATAACATAATATTCTAGTATTTAAATATGTATGAAAGATTAGGTACAGCTTTTACGGATTTCCTGGTATTACTCAAATTCCAGACAGTGTCTGACTGCTGAGTTTTCCTTGTACAAAAAAACCTATCATATTGATAGACAAGTGAAAAAGTAATGTGTATCAAAACAGGTGTTAGTCTTTAGCACAAGATATGGATGAGACAGATATACTTTTTTGTTAATGAATAATGTATTATTAAATGATGTTTTTTCAAATGTCTATTATTTTAAATATGTAAAGGAAATCTTTAGATGTAAAAGTAAATATTTGGGAAGCAACTCATTAAGGTTTTTATAGTTAAGCTTTCTCTGAGAACATGATTCTAAATAATATACATAATTATTTTTCCATATTAAAAATATAAAGAAGACTGGGTTTTCTTAGACTGTCCATTTAGACTGTACTGTTCAGATGCTGAAACCTGCATCATATAAATAGTTTAAAATGCACACACCTATGGCCTTCTCCCACTCACCTCTCTCTTAAACAGAGTGGTGTTCACCTCTAACTGACTGTACCTTTCAGCTGAAAGGAAGTGGGCCACGTAATGTTCTAAAAGAAAGGTGTAATTTGCAGGTTGAAAACATTTTTGGATACAAACAAGGCCAGATAGTATATTAAAAAAATTCATGAGTGTGAAAATAAATAGGAAAACTAAGTACAGAATATTACAATGTTTTATTTTAACTGCTACTTAGACATACTTCAATTATTACACTATTAGAATCTGAGAGCCTTGTTGTCATCCATGGCCCTATTCTCTTGATCTTTCAGCCCACTTCTGCAGCTTCACTTACTGACTTTCGCTAAATTAATAAAATATGACTGGAAAGACAAAACATGGAATAAAGAAACAAAAATACTACAACCTACCATGAGCATCAGGAGGAAAATTATAAGCTTACATTACATATATATTTTTCTGCAAAGCCAAAAATCTTCAGAATAATTCTTACACCTTTTAGTCATCTTTGAGGATCTATACCAGACTTTTTCACATTGTTATAAAATTTAAGTTTCTCACTGAGTAATTTTTCTTTTACATATGCTCCACAGAATTTAATTCTGTGTTGTATTTTAATTCATAATTTTCTTTTTCTGGGCTGAAAATACGAGAAATTCCATGGAAAAGAACACATCGGCACAAATACTTGGCAGAAAAAAAATTCTATAAAAATAAATAAATAAAACAAACTGGATAACTAATCACAATAATCTTGTTGATGCCTTTTTTTTTTTTCTTTCATTTATTGTTGGTTTATTATTACTATGGTGATTATTATGATTATTATTTACAACGGGTATGTCTGCTACATTCAATACTCATTTTTGTGTCTCTCCTGGTTGTTTTTCTTTCTGACTGCATGTGGGCATGGTGATAAACGTTTTTGTCTCCATAATGTCTCTTGTACCATTTTAATCTCAGTACGGAAAATAGAATACCCTTCTTGCCCTGCTACTATCAGAAACTTTATATTTCCTTTCAAGTTATAAGGTATCTTTAGGTTGGCTGCTAGGTATGTTGGAGGTTTGAAACTGCATGTGACTCTCTTAATGCATGTTCTACCTCTGAAATATTAAAATCGTGCTTTCATTTTATCATTCTGTGTATCTGTTAATTTGTTTATTTTTTTTAGAAACGTTTAATTTCAGAGGAGCTCATTCAGGGTTATCATAAAATACACTAAAAGATGTGGACATTTTAATAATGTTTTTCCATTTAAAGAGAAAACATTTTTTTCATCTCAACTTGTTGAGTTAATAGCAGCCAGTATTCACAAAGGACCATTAAAAAAGAGTAAAGCTTTTTCCACAGTACAAATAAAAAGGAATCATAACAACAGATCTAAAATATCAGAAAATTTGTACACATTTTAATAAATTTGTTAACCTATGCATTTCCTTTATTATAAGCCAAGTAGTTTTCACTGAAAAAACATATTAAGATATACCTTTTCTTGTCCTAATATGTTTGAGATGTATTTTATTTATCAAACTGCTGTTTTGCCTATTTATAGTTGAATTCCAATTTCCTTTTTAATGAAAGTGTCAGAAATAATAAGTAAAAGTGAGCCATCATTTAGGCATAATGGAGGTCTTCATTCCTTTCTTGCAAGCAAAATAGAAGTTCAAAAATATCTGCATAACTGCATATTAAGTTAAACAATTGTTTAAAAAAACAAGTATAAAGCATAAAGTTGTTACCAACTTGCATCAGCTAGTGAAAAACACCATTTCTTGAGGAAATACATAAATTAGAAGGCGAAACATTAAAATCTATTATTTAAATGAAGATCCACTGCTTCCGTACTTAAGTCAATCAACTCCATAATCAGAGACATCCAGAGAAATAAAAGTCCTGCCCAATAAAGAATTACAACCAGTAGCTTTAGGATCAGAAGGGACTTCCATAAATTTATATTAATAAACAAAAAGTCAGTAAAGCTTTCTGTTGAGGCTATATATCAAGGGACAAAGGAGGCAAGAAAAATCCTTTGTGGTTGTTGTTTCCTTTACTATCCTGAGCATATGTTTTAGTGACGGTGGGAACAGGAGGAAGAAAGACATCTAGGACATGACCTGCCTTGCCTGCCATGCCTAACACACACAGTTCATCTCCTCAAAACTGCAATCAAAACACTTTACATTGCTGTAACATTTTCTTTGAGAATACCAATGAAAACTTTAAAGATATAGAGCTACATTGAAGTCACTAGGCATTTACTTGGATCTATGTTTACAAATGCAAGGATTTAGCAAAAAAAACCCCAAAAAACCTAAACCAAACAAACAAACAAAACAAACAAAAAAACCCCAAACAACAAAACACCAACCCCAAGAACTTAAAAGAGATCTCATGCTTATTCCATTCTTACAAAACATACATAAATAGAGAAAACTATTGCAACTTTGAAACAATAGGTTATTTAAATACATATAAAATTAAGTACACTGTTAAATACTCTGCAGCAGCTGTGGACAACTTTACCACATGAAAGTATTAAGCCAATAAGTTGAAGGTATCAAGTTTCTTTACAACATGACAGATAAAAAGAAATAAATATTTGTATATACATGGTAGAGAAAATATTGTAGCTTTACTGGAGCAATGTGGTTTAGAATAATAGACAAATTTTATGGGAAGAAGTAAGGTGTTCTTTTTCATCCCAGAACTTGGTAACATGCAAGACAATGCGAAATTGAAGTTTTTCCAGATGCTGCATACAGGATGCTATCAGACACAAGCTTAAATATCTGTAGTTACATCAGTTTCTTATGTATACATTTTTTTCTACCAAGTATATTAAAAGAAATCCATAGCACACAGACACACACAGAGAAACACACAGACACAGACTGTGCTGGTTTAAATGTAAACCGGCAGGAGAAATGAACCCAACTCAGAAAAGCCTGCAAGTCAGAACTACAGTTTAATAAAAAGATCACAATAAGTACAAGGGTACAGAGCAAAAAACCCGTTTGACCCACAGAAACAGGTGTGTAACCCAGCACTCTGGGGCACAAACAGAATGGAGCTCGCCAGCCCCTGTGCTGAGCACCACCCAGCCCCCTTGAGTACACAGTAAAAGGAAAAAGGAAACATGTTGGTGAGGATGATGGTCCCAGTCTGGCCAAGAGTGGCAGTCGCAGTCCTGCTGAGGCTCTAGTCCTCCTCTGGATCCAGTGAGGGCGTGTGTTCAGTCCCAAAACCCCCAGTATATATATGCTTAGGCTCAGGTGGGAGTGCCCAGTACCTCCTCCAGGGTGGGGAGGTTCACAATGGGTGAGTTACTGTGTAGGGTGAGTCATGGCATATTTTTGGAAACCCCGATGGCCCATTAGCAGACATGACCCCTCAGGCTGGGTNGCAAACCACTTAAATTCTTTCAAGAGAATTAAAAAAACCCCAAAACCAAAAAACAAACAAATAAGCAAAAAAACCAAAAAACAAAAACCCAAAACATCCCCTCCCCCCCCCAAAAAAAAACCACCAAAACCATGTGTTTTCTTAAAAAACCAAAAACCCAACAACCAAACACAAGACTTTCACAACCACATTTATTCATATTTGAGAAAGTGCAGTCAGTTTTTCTTTTACCATGAGTGAACAGTCCTGAGAGAAGTATTTCTGTTAGAAACAAAAATTGGGGAAAATATATGTTCACATAGTTAGTCTGTAACTGTGTGGCAAATGGAAATCTAAAACACTGAATCTCCTCTTAAGACTGAGAAAAGGCTTTCATATGCCAGCATGCTACAGTACAAGCTGATGAACTATTATTAGTACAGAAATACCCCTGATGACTAAATGTACCTCATAAATGTAGCACTCACACTATAGTGCTTGTCTATAAATCACATATATTCAAAGTGATTGAGTTTTATTACAGCTAGATATTTTGACAATATGGACAGAGAGACAATATTCTTTTTAAAAATTTTAATATATGCATTCAGTAGAAGCTGAAACATACTTAAAAAACAAAGCAAGAAAAAAACATCAAGAGATTAAGTCAAAGGTCTATTTTAAGATAGCAAGAGTTGAAGGTATAGTATATCACAAGGACTGTTAAGAGCTTCCTGTCAGAAGCAGTTCTTGATGAGATGAAATTGCAAATGCTGAGTCCTGTCTTATTACACCTGAAGCTAATAGCTACAGCTTCAATGTCATATGCACAGTAACATGTCTGATCTATAAGGATTAAAATTGTGTGATAATTTAAGTGGTGATGGAAGCCTCTATCTGCCACAAAACATACACATCCACTTATGGTCATATTTTTACAACTTCTGGAAGAATAAGGTAAGAAAAAAGAGGCTTGTCATCTTAGTGCAAATAACAAAGTTGAACTAGTGCAAAAGCACCGTGCAAATACTTTTCTGTTTCATTTCTCAAGATAGAGAAGAGAGATCAGGTATTAAATAGGGAAACAGTAGGAGCACCTATCATGGGACATATTAACTTGCTGAATTCTTTTCAGAACTCTTTTGGATCTTTGCATATCACTTCATATACTTGTTTATAATTGCTTATAATTTTTTACTTTAGAGAATGCTATACTTATTAAGGAGTAACTACTCAAGGTACACGAAATGTCTGAGTACTGAGAGGAACTAAATGTTCCTTGCAAAAACATCATCTCAGCCAGATAGCTTCATAAAAATACATGCTAAGTATCTTAACTTTGGGAAGATTATCCAAAACTCAAAGCTTTCTGAGCTTCATTCATCCATAATTACATGATGAAGATTCTACATCATCTGGTTTAGACTGGTTCTGTAGTAAGTTATATTTCAGTAACACAGTGAAAAAGCAGGGAGTACTGAAGTTAATTTATATGAAAGCATTTTTATTTTCTAAAGAATAACATAATTAAGCAAATTAAAACATGAACCATTAACCACTTAAATAATTTAATCTTATTAATAACTGAAATCTAAGCCATAGCAAATACCTGTTTATAAAGACAGTCAGCTGTCAGTCCTTACGAAATCATAACTAGAGAATGTGAAATATAAATGAAAGTTCCTGTTTCTGTTGCCTGAGATTGCCATATCTTCCTACTAGTGCAGGTTTTGAATAATTTGCTATCTAGACTTCCAAGAGATCCTCACAGACAGAACGGTCAGTAGTGTTCACACTACTCATGTGAGAAATACCTCTTGATTAAAATTTCAGAGACAGCCAAAAACTGTAAAACAAAGAATTTATTGGCAGCACAAGCTGGGTGCCTCAGCCTGTCGCAGGGTCTCAGCACACCTGGGAGTTGAGGATCACACTTTTTATGGCCTCTGACATTTGCACAACCACACCCTCTTGGAAACCAACCCCTCCCAGGTCAGCTTCACTCTGTTTACTTAAAACGTGAAAATCTGTGGATAATTGGATTTTATTGGCTGCCACAGGCAGAGGAAAGATCCCTCCTCTCTGGGCAGTGTGACCTTCTTGGAGGCAAACTCCTCCCTGAGTCTGCCCCACATCTGTCCTTAAAAGGAATACATGTGGGTGCTTAAATCCTATTGGTTACTTTTAGGTGGGAAAAACCATTATGCCTCTACTCAAACTTTCTTCCCCTGAAAGGAAAGGGTGTGAATGCACAACTCCCATTGGCTGCCTATAGGCAGGAAAGGCAGTTATACCTTATTTAAATTTACTAAGTGTTTTAAGGCAAGAAAGTCTTAACAACTGTGAATCCCTATCCTGGCCACCAAGGTCCCTTGGCAATGGGTCCAGACAGGATCCTTTGACCTACATGCTTTCCATCTCACCTGTTTTATATGCCAACACCCCATAAAGTCCCTAAATGACACCTTGGTAGCCTACACATAAAATGGCCTCCAGGCAACCCAACTCAAAATGGTTCCCAGGTGTCTTGTCTGTCCATCTTTCACCTGCTTGTAATAAACCTGATTCTTGATTCCTCACACTCAGAAAAACAATCCTTGCCTTTTCATTCTACCGATTCTCTGATAAACCTGGGCATGAGAAACCTCAAAAACAAGAGAGAAAAATAAAAATTTTGAGATATTTGGATTCCAGTTATACATAAATGTTTTTAAACTGCACTCAAACTTCAAACTTTGTAGGGTTTACATATTGGCCATTTTAATAAATAGGTTTTGTAAAATCCTGTTCTTTCTTTAGATGCAAGAATATAGGAATATATAACTGGAACCTCCGAGAATGTGTAGTTGAATTATTTTTCTCTTTTTATCTCATTCATGCAAACCTTGTTTAAAACTGCTTAATGATATCCAGCCTTTCCACCTCTCCCCCCACCCTGCCTTTATTCCTCTTTAATTGAAGTATTATTTCTTATTGCTGAGGCCAGCAAGTAAGATCTTAGAAAAGGATGAAAAGATATTGTGAGGCACCGTATAAACCCCTGAAAGCTGCTCATTCTCAGTGAATGGAGAAGCAAAGTCCAATTAAGTCTTCCTTTTTTTTTTTTTTTTTTTTTTTTTTGTAGGAAAACACAACAG
>VXBX01007262.1:65688-94923 GCA_013400415.1 Scytalopus superciliaris
AGAAGTAATCAGATATAGATATTTAAAAAAAAAAAAAACTTTTTTAATTTAGATAGCAAACTGCAAACTACCAGTAAAATAAAGTGAGAAAAAAGAACACTGAAAAAATTGCTTTTAACATCCACATTTTTAATTAAAATGCTTAATGTTATTCATATTAATTTGTTTTCTGATTTTCTGATTTGGGGCTATCTAGAAGCTGCTGGACTGTTTTCTTCTCAAGAGTAAGTGACATAGCTAGTGTGTAGACCTCAAATAACCTTATATAGCCCATCTTTCCTGCATTTTTCTGCACTGTCTCTCTTTTTTAACCTCACAAAAAAATTTATTGAAAGGCAAAAATACTTTTTTGGTGCAGATATCACAGCCAAGCTGTTCATTTCCATATGTAAGTAGTACTAGACACCAGACTGATGCTTCTTCCCCTTGCTTACCATTTTTCTCAGCCCATAAGTATACAGTTGTTGGCTGTATGTCCATACAGCCTGAATGTTCTACTCAAATTATCTTCAGGAGTGGCATGGGAGATTAACTCCTTCGTGCTGTGGTGATAAAGTCTGCCCAGGTCTTCTTTGCCATTCTGAAAAAGCTGATGGAAGCACTACTGATTTTATTTGGTCTCCTTTACTAAGGAAAGAAAGCAAGAAAGTTCAAATACCTACTAGTGACATGGATGCATGCACAGTGCAATTGCAAATTGTGCCTTGTGCACAAAACCATAAAGGTGTTACTTGCCCTACTCCTGAGTAGTCCCAGTAAATAAAGAATTAGTGCATATCTAGAACTGAGCTCAAGGGTATGGGAGTAGATTCTTGCTAAGGAAATTCATCAATTATTTTTAGCTCTCTGCCTAAGACATATTTTAAGCAGTGTTGTCATTTATTATACTTCCTTTCTGAGTCCTTCTCTGAATGAAGATAAAGTTCAACCAAAATCTCTTAAATATTCTAAATTAAGTACAAGACTCTTTAATCATATTTATCACTAAAATATATTCTATTTCTGTACATATGTGTATCTGTTTAAAATGCAGAAGTATTATATACTGAAAAATAAAAATGTCCTGCAGTCTGTGTTAAAATAGAAAAATACTTCTTATAAAAATAAAAATGTCCTGTAAGAAATACTTAATGTTCATAGTTTCATATTCTTCGTATTTTATCTCATGTTAGTGTTCATCACAAACACTGCCTTTATTGATGACAATACGGTGACCTATGTATGTCCAAATCAAGAAAGGAGCTTAAAACTGTTGGTTGTTCATTTAGATTTTTGTGAACTTTTATAAACATACCCCTGTAACTGTTCAGTTCATGGTAAAGACTGTGTTTCCTTTTTGATAGTTGGTGGAGACAGCTGTTATTTTATTGATCACACCCATTACAACATGATGATGCCCATCTTGCCATTTTATTTATAAAAACTGATCTCCTGTACAGGTCATTAAATCACATGAAAGAGAGATATGTCTTTATCTCAGATGGTGTAGGAATTTAGGGTGCTCTGGCCCTTGTAGAAAGTTGTATTTTGATCACTTTAGTTGATATTTTCCTTTATCAGTTTAATATTGTAAAATTAAGATTAAAATCTTGAGCTAATTAGAGAATGCCAGGCTAGTGCACCTGGAAGAAATTAATTTACAAAAGTCATACACCTCACAGAACTTAGTCAATAGACTAAGTTGTTTCTGCTATGAAGTAAATTCAATAGAGAATTGTTTAAATCAAGAACAATCTAGATTTATAATAACCAATAAAGAATGAAGATGTCTTAGTAGGAACTAGAACATTCAGACAAGAGGTTTTACATCAGTAAGAATTAATTACACATGCCAGGATATCTGCCAACATGAGGAAGGCTCCATGACGAGGAAGATGCAAAGAGCCTCCTCGATGCCCCTTCCCCACATACTTCTACTGAAGAATGGGTAGAAGATGGCAATCTTGCTGCATGAAAGAACAGTGAGAAGAAACCTGAAGATATCCATGATGCAATGGGGAGGGTAAATCTTTGGATGGGGCTTTGAAAGTTACCCTATATAAATACCCCAAAATACTGTAACACAGTTGAACATACATGGTGAATATTTCTCTACACTTCCAGCTAGATGAATAAAAGGAATGTCTGATTCAATCACTCTGTCATTGGGTCTGACTGTTTCACACAGAATGGGTAAGATTAGAGCGGACCCCTGGAGGTCACCTAGTCCAACCTCTCTGCTCAAGCACATCGGTTCATCAAGAGAACCACCATTTTTGAGTCTGGAGAAAGTGATCCTTAAACACTGGACAAATGTCTTGGACCTCCTTTCCCTCTAGGGCATATTTCCATGGGATTTTCCCAAGAAAGTCCCTGAAGAGGCCAAAGTTACACCTCCTGAAGTCCAAATACTTTGACTTTAAATTGTTTTATGTCTAAACCAACTTTCAGAAAAATCTGAATTATCCTTTTCCTTTTATCAAACATACCTGTGTTGCCCCATGTTCTGGTTTTGGCTGGAGTAACTTATTTTCTCCACAGTGGCTGGTGTGGGACTCTGTTTTGGATTTGTGCTGAACACAGGGTTGATAACATAGAGATGCTTTTGTTATTGCTGAGCAGGGCTTACACAGAGCCAAGGCCTCTTCTGCTTTTCATACTGCCATGCTGGTGGGGAATTTGGAGGTGCATGGGAGGCTGGGAGGAGACACAGCCAGGACAGGTGACCCATAGCAACCAAAGGGATATTCCAGATCATATGACATCATGCTCAATATATAAAATAGTGGGAAGGAGGAGCAAGAGGAGGACATCTAGAGTCATGACATTTGTCTTCCCAAGTAACGGTTATGTGTGATGCAGCCCCGCTTTCCTGGGGATGGATGAACACCTGCTTGCCCATGAGAAGCAGTGAATGACTTCCTTGGTTTTCTTTGCTTGCATGCGTGGCTTTTGCTTCCGTTGTGGTTTAACCCCAGCCAGCAATGAAGCCCTACACAGCAGCTTGCTCACTCCCCCACCAGGCTTTTCTGAAAAATGCTACGCATTGATATTTGACGATTGAGTAGGAGATCAGAATTTGCAATCAATATATAGCATCTGTTTGTCTGTTACTAGTAAGCATGACTATATATTCTCTGCTGCAGTTTGAGTTCTGTGCATTTCTCATGTAAATATTATCTCATTTTCTTATTTTAAAATATTTTGTGTCATTTTTTCTTTAGCAAAAAAGTATTCTTAAAACATAGTGGTTAAGACTTGATTGCTTCACTGAATTACAACTAGCTTGTTGGTATTAGTCAGAAAGTACTATATGATTCATTAGCTGTGAAAGGCTTTAAATAATTGATTCACAGCATGGGGGATTAACATGGAATCTCATTAACCAAGAAAGTTTGGTACAGTTTTCATTTAAGTAAAACTTACTCTTTGGAAATTGCTTGATAGGGGAAAAAAGCTATAGCTGTGTCAACAGAAACTCAAAGAGAAATGAAGAAACTAATAGTAGAAAACTTCCATCATATTATGTATCTATGATTTTTTTATTTTTTTTTTTAATAGTTGAACATTGATCTGACGTTATAATAAACCTGTGAGGTATGCTGGACATATGTTGTTTAATCGAAATATTTGGTTGAGGCTTCTAATTATTGCTTGTTTGCTTTGCTAAAGATTATGTGGGTTAAATAAAATTTGCTGTATATTTATTATAAATATCAGAAGTTTTTATTACCAGTGGAAAGTTCAAGTCTCCTGGAATGAACTACTCTAAGGTCCTGGATACTTTACTACCAAATGAATGGGAAGGGATTGTGGGGAACCCAGTGAAGACACTTTCAAAGACATGTTCCCCCCTTATACAGCTATGTCTTTCTCCTTAATAGCTGCTTTTTCAGTGTTGTAGATCAGTTTCTTGAGGAGAATAAACCCATTGCTTAGATGCTGTGTCTATTTCTGTGGGTTTCTTCTTCTATATTTATAACATCAGTGACCTGGAAAAGAGTGAATTGAGTGGAATTTTCTATGCCTTTAGTTGAACCATATCAGAGACATTCTAGAAAATAATTATCCTTGAACAATCCCTTTTTTGTAATTAAAGAAATGTATTTAGCAAAGTTGCTGCTACTGTGTTAAAGCACCAACATAGGGAGAACTAGAAGAACAAAAATATACATACATTTCTTTCAAAAAACCTAAAGTTTTTACACTTAATTTTTTAAAAAGTGCATTTGATTTATCAATATCCTCTGTCAGTAGATTAAGCAGGGTACCATAATATGTTGATGTTTTGTCTAATCTTCCTTTTATTTCTGATATCTGCTACTATTACACCTCCTTTAAAAAACATAGTTATAAAACAGTCTGTTCATAGTGTCTTCCTTCAAGTACTCAATGGCTGGTGCATGCACTGAAGCATAACCATTTATATCCATCATACATTTTTCACACACCAAGCATAAGAGAGTGTTTGCATCCCTGTATGTTTGTTTTGTTTTTTTTTGTTTTTTTTTGTTATTAGTCATTATCACATTATTAAATGGAATTTCTTCTGCTCTCCATGTCCATGGNTTTTTTTTTTTGGAAATGTAGTGGATTAAACTGCATAGTGTTGCTTACACAGAAATTTTTCAAATTCTGTAGAACCTTATATGTGCAATTCTACTTCACCACCTTCACATTTTACTGTGCTCTTTAGTCATTCTTTAAATCTTAATTCAGGATTAATGTATTGGGTATTTTTTAATCTCATCTGAAATAAATGGTGGTCAACAGTGACCTACCTCTTTCCACCTTAAATTATGGATTATTTGCAGGTTGTGTGTGTGCAAGAGTTTTGCATTTGCCCAGCTGTATATTGTTTTAGTAGTGTATTTGACTTCTTCATTTAGATTTCTTTCCTCTGACTGTTTCTATGACCTCATCAATTTCCTCTACTTCAGCTCTCTTTTTTTTCTATTTCTGATATATTTTGATTTCTAGTATTGTTTTTCAGTGTTTTATATACCAACACAGGTGTTTTTCAGTACTTCATTCAACTTTTTATTTAAAAATAAAATCTCCTAAAACATTATGCATTTCTGGTGCGAGTGCACTTGTATAATTTTGGTTTGAGATACCAACAATTCTCTAGCTGTTGGCTAAAGCAAGAACATTATAAATCTTCAAAGCATCATAAATTTCAAAATCTTTTCCTCATACCACTCTCTAAATCACTCAGTGAAATTCCAAAGTTGTTTATTCCTGTCTACTTCTGCATCAGAAACCAGAAACATTTCAGAAAAAGACTATAAGAATTTTGTTATTTCTAATTTCTATATTTTCTCTGTTAATCTAATTCTATAATCCTAAATTTGGCACCAATGTTTATTATTACATTTTTAGTGTTATTCTGTAATGCCTATTTCAATAAGCACCATATTAAACAGTTTGGACAAAAGTGTTAGCTATGAATTTTTTATTATTCATACTATCAGTTCACATACAGTTCTAACATAACATTTATGGTGTTTTTATATTTTTATGGGAGGATCACATGTCCTCAACTGGCAGTTTTGATCCACTGCCCTCTTAATGTCTAGTATGACAAGAAATATGACTTAGAACAATGCTCAGCAGGCTGGAAAAGATAAAATAAAAATAGTATAAAAAGACTCTAAATGGTTATGAACATGAAATGTTCTCTCTTCATTGAGCAATCTCTAATAGATGTGAGGGTTCTTAGAACAGAAGACTCAAGGATTTGACACTTGCCACATAATATGTGCTTCTAATGCTATTAGTCTGAGTTTTAATAAGCAATGATTCTATTCTATGTATAAAATTATAAAATATAAAATTTAGGTGTTAAACCTAAGTGCAGAAATTAAATAATTCATAAACTTGGAGTGTTGCATCACTAGCTTAATTCTTTCTTTATAAACTTTAGCAAAATAATCTCTTCAACGATTTATTCCAAGTAAATTATTGTGATTTTAACATTGTGGTGCTATACAACAGCTTGTGATGTAGCCATACATTAAAGGAGGATAAAATGTAGTAAAATACAGGTGTGTTATACTTGTGCCTGTATTATCCACTCTGTAACACAGAAAAAGAGACAAAACAAGTAAAATAAATCTCATTGTTTTCTGAAATGTTCTAAAGGTTTAAGAAATTTTTCTCCCTACTAAACTAGAAAAAAGTCAGTACAACTAAACCTTTCCATTTTAATTAAATAATAATGTTAAACAGTATTAGCAAATATATTTTTCTGTCTGTACGATAATGGACTGAATTTTAGCTCACTAGAATATGGTCAAAAAACCTCCTATTCAGTGAAAAATGAGTAAGGATCAGAATAGCTTTGCATCTTATGCACATATTCAAATTAGGAGCAAAAGTGTCTGATGTTAATTTCATGGACTAGGGTATACACTTACATCGATAAGTAGGTTCAGAACATGGTTTATTAGCTATTCTTTGGACTTAATACCTTACTATAGCCCAGATATTGTAGTATTACTTGAAGAACAGTAACATCCTTATGGTGTTATGAGGTTCTATTGTGACATAATAGTATGATTAATTTTTTACTTTGTGATTATGATTCTCTTCTATCCCCTTTGTCTAACACATTGATTCTAGAGAAAAAGAAAGGGAAATTGGAAGGGGCATACAGAACACCCTTGCAAGGAAAGGAAATCTGTGAATGAAAGGGCATAAGAGAAAGGCACTCAGGTGTTCAGGTACTGGGGTAAGAAGTGTGGGAGGACATTTATAAATAGTATAAAGTACATTTCTCTGGTCAAAACAAACAAAAAAAAGGCAAAAAAAAGGCACTATTTTTCTTATTTATTGTCATTCTTTTTCCAGTTTTGATTCTGTAATACTGTGTCACTGTGAAAGTCACTGATTCTGCATTTGATGAAGTGGCTTTTAATAATTCTTTCCTGCCATTTCTCTTTTCTTTAGTATCATACCTACCTCAGACATTGAACAGGCAACCAATAAACCAAATTATACTTACTTTGTCTTAGGGTAAGTAAGAAAAATTAATGCTGATCCTTTATTCATGTTCTTGAAGCCACCACTGCCCCAAATGGTGTTGGTGTCCCATGCCTTCATATGCTGAATTTTAATTGTTTAATGATAACTAATGAAACCTCAGCCGATATAAAAACTCAGTTAAATCACTTGTGAATTTCCAAAGTAATTGATGTGAAAGAAGCACCATACTCATTTTATTATTGATATCATAAAGATCAATAACTTAAAGTAGCTATTGACTGAGATTCAGATGGAAAATTGATTGCCAAAATGCATGCAAAATACATTTCCTCCCCAGCACAAGTTGTGCTTTTGCTTAAAAAATAGCTACCCTGGTGAAAAGAGACACTTTCATATTATATGTTTTCAATGTTATGCTTACATACGTTCCCTACAGATATATCTGAAGTGTGAATGTAGAGAAAATTTAAACATAGATTTTGCAAACAAAAAAAGTTTATTTTGTTCTTTATTTTACTGATGTTATTTCATCTCATGATCATTTTAGACCATTTCTTGTGCTAACTAATGGACATAGGCATAGTGAAAGCATTACAATCATCTCAGGCTCACACCTGACAATCAGTTTTGATTGCCCAGGAATATTGCAGAATTCACTAGATTCAGACTTCTGAAAACAGATAAGTCATGTTGAAACTACAATGAAGCAAATGAAGCAGACAGGAAGAACTAGTTCTCAGTGTTGGTTTTATGAAGACATTGCATATGTCACAAAACTATCACTGTGTTACTCCTAGTCTTTTGTCATCTAAATAAACCTGATTACTCCTCAGAGATTATGTTTTTTTCATTGTCTTGCCATTTGTGATATCCTCTGTGAATGATTTATTTTGGCAGAAGACCAAGTGGCATTTTTTTGCAGGTTAGGAATGTGCTCAAGCCACTGTCATAACTGGGGATTTTAATTAGTTTATATTATATGCAACTATGCATGACAGAAACATTTTCATTAGTACTTGAATGACAGATAAATTAAACCTGTCCTTTCTGCTCTATATAATTACTTACCATGCCAGAACCTGGTGGGAGTCATTATGTTATAGAAACTTATTGAAATAATAAATATATTATAAAATCTACCACTGTTTTGGCTTAAAGATGCTAACTGCACTCCTGAAGTCTTAGATTTCCCTAATTCAGAGATTTAGGACCTTGGGGATCTCTTCTTATTCTTCAGATATTTGTGCAGTTTTCTCTTTTTTTGGGGGGAGAAAAAGAAGCAGAAGCCAGCATGAGACAAATTGCCAAGCCTCTGCCAAGCACAGCTGAGAACTGTAGTTACTGGTGCATCAGCCTTTGGTCATTCTAAGATCTGATGCAGACCAGCCAACACTGAGAGTGTTCAATGCCTGTATTACACCCCATACTTTCTTGTCCTATGTCCTCAGGAGATTCAGCTTTTATTGTTGTTGATTGTGCTGTTGAGCATCTAAATATCTTAACTCCAAAGAAAGTCTAGTCAAAAGCACAACAATTTCAGGGGCAAACAGAAAATGTATGATCTAAGATGTGAATTGGTTTAAAATGTCCAATGACTGATAGTATCAAACTTCTGAGTTGGAGTGTTTTGAATAATACCATAACAATCACAGCCATTTGACTGCTTTTTCATTTGGCTCCAAGAACCAGCTCCACTGTGTCTTTTTATTTTTATTCCCAGATGGAATATAGTCATCCAAAGCAGAGAAAAAGAGAGGAAAAGCAGCAGTTTTAAATTCATCACAAACTTTTTACTACACTCTCTGAAAGTGTAACCATTGTAACCTACACAATCAGTCCTAAATTGTGATTTAGCAATCACATAATATCTTATATGCTGTCTTAACAAAAGAAATAGCAGTATTTATATTTAGTGACTTGTTCATTGCCACTCCACTTTCTTTGAATAGGCTTAATCTATTTTACATTCATTGATATTTTCAATTGCATAATAGCAAAACTAAACAAAACAATTGATTAGTAATGTTTGGATAGACACATGAATAGATAGATGGACATAGTTTAATGGTGTTTTTTGTAAACAAAAGAAATCAAAGTTTCACACTAGGAAGTATATATTTAAAATAAAGCTAATTCTCTCAGTTACTATTACTGTTTTGAAGAAAGGCTGTCTCAGATATATACTTAAACCATTACAATCTTCTGTGTCAAATGTATTTATCCTTTTCCTCAGTCTACATTATTTTGTCTCTAGCTTTTTGAATCCTTACAGAATAAAAAAAATTATTATAAATGACCTAAGGAAATTCTCATTTAAAAAAATCATACAAATTTATATTACAAATTTTATTTTATAAACTTAGACAAACACAATAATCCTTGAGGAATATATGTTCACATTTATTTTTCCAACATTTTAAGACCAGGTGAAACTTTAACCGTGGTTTAACAAATAACTGCTTCTGATTTACTATCTTTTTTTTTAGTTATTGTGGTTATAATCTATATGATTTTGTTTCATAATCTTTAATAAGAGTATTTATATAATTCTGTATATTGTGCCTAGGCAACACTTAAACCTTATTTATGTTCTCATGAAATTCAGTAAGCAGTCATTTAGTCATTTACTCATTGCAACTCTTGTTTGTGGTGCAGACAATCATATTTGCAGGTGTTCTCATGTGTATGAGCACCCACCATCTGGATTTTCCAACCAAGTATAAGCTTTGATAACCATAAGATTGTATTCTGCCTATTATTTTGCACGTGGAACATCCTAATAATTTTCACTGTCCAGTTTTAACTAATCATGAATATAATAATAATTCTAAACTTTAATGAACTCAAAACCCTCAAAAAAATGAATAGAGCTTACGAAGATATTGACCAGATTTGTATCAACCCAAATTTAGCTCTATAAGACCATAAACAAGGCAATCAAGACCTTATTTTGTTTACTTTAGATTAATATAGTTGCTATTGAAACATGAGAGACAATGCATACTGGCTATGCAGATTTAGGGGCTCAAAACTAGAGGATTCTCTAAAAGCATATAGTTATGTATAAGCCCTTTTTTTTTTTTTTGGATTCAGCAGTTTAGATGATGAATAAGCTAGTTAAAGAACCTCAGACAATAAGAAAGTTAATATTTAGAATAAAATAATTTTGAGTTTCAAAATTTACATTTCATAGACTAATAAAAATGTCCTGGTTTCAGCTGAGACAGCTTTTTGGTTTTTTTTCTTTTCTTAATAGTTGATACAGGGTTGTGTTTTGAGTTTAGTATGAGAATAATGTTGTTAACACATTAATGGTTTAGTTGTTGCTAAGTATGGCTTACTCTAAATCAAGGACTTTTTAGTGACTCATGCTCTGCCAATGAGGAAGTGCACAAAAAACTGGGAGGGTACAGCTGAACTGAACTGGCCAAAGGGATATTCCATAACATAGAAGCATCATGCCCAGTACATAAACTGAGGGAGTTACCTGGAAGAAGGACTGATTACTGTTCAGGGATGGGCTTGGCATCAGTTGGTAGATGTTGAGCAATTGTACTGTGCATCATTTGTTTCTCTTGGGTTCTGTTACTGTCTCCCCATTTATCATTATTATTGTAAGTTAATAATAAACTTACCAGTAGTAGCATTTTTTCTTCAATTATCTCAACCCATGAGGTTTACCTTTTGTTTCTGATTCTCCCCTCAGCCAGAGGAGGTAGTGGGGAAGGGTAAGTGAGCGGCTGCAGGATATTTTATGGCCATCTAAGGTTAAATCGTGACCAAAAAAAAAAAAATATTTCCCTTGATAACTGAAAACAGTATTTATAAAAATTAAACTAGGATGCATGGTATCTTTTGAACTTCATTCTCACTAACTTATTACAACTTATTTACAAAAGAAGAGACAGGAAGACAAGAGTTAAGAGCTTCTAAAACTGTGCAGTGGCCTTATCTCAAGCACACATGCAACCCAAAACACAAAAATATTTAATCTATAATGTAAATATTGACTAAAATAGAGCTACTCATTAAATAATGTCTGTGTTCTGAGTTTCTTTGGACATCAAAATATTCTTTAGACTTTAAACTACTACATCAATTTATGGGAAAAAATTTCCACTAAGTAAAAATTCACAAAAACATGTGACGTAAAAATACATCTACAAATAGATCTAGATATTTTTTGTTCTTCTACTCTACAACAGTATACCTTAGCTTGCTTATGTATCAAATATTGAAGAATATTTAAGCCAGATGCTATTTTCAATATACAATTAAAATATGTGTGAAAAGTTCAATTCAAATCTAATCAACTTCATATTTTTTTTCCTAAATCATTTAGATTGGATTAATTTTATCTGTGCAAAGCAGAAACCTAAGGTCCAGCTCGTTAGATTTAAATGTAACCATTCCATTCAAGGAAAAAAAAAAATTAAATAGCCCTACTTCTCTTTGAGAAATGTCTATTTTTCCTCATGAGTGATGCAGAAGAAAAAGGTGCATTTAAAACCATTTAAGTGCATTTAAGTGCACTTAAACCATTTAAGTTTTCATCATCTAAAGTCTGATGAAACAAAACCACTTCCAGTGGCCTTAGCAGCATACCTGAAATATGAATTTAAAAATCATCTCAGTAGATGACTGTAAAAAAAGAAGGAATGGTGCTAAATGAGAAAACAAAAAGTAAACAGTTGTTGTTAATCAATGAAAACTATGAAGATAGGACTAATCACAATTATTGACAAACTATAAACAATAAGGATATTTTAATAGTTCCATGATTCAGAATTGAAGACTGAGGACAAAATTTTATATAGCTTTTTGTAGGTTTACAACAAGATTACAATCACCATGACAACTCTTCTCATATTAAAAATGCAGCATAATAGATTTTGACTGGTTGCTTATCTCCGTTGGAGGAGAGAAGAGAAATTAGCTGTGGAAAGCAGCACAGATCTGTGCTAAGAACTGTTTGCTGTGTTTGTATGGACTCTTGCTATGTTAAGGACTGTTTTTGCAGTTTGAAATCTGTACGAAGTTTGAGGATTTTATCATTCTTTTTTCACTGTGTGTTCCTGCTGGAAACTTCTATGTAACCCATCTGTGATTGGTCCCTGCTTGCAGCAGGGTAGCATTCCGTTATATGGTATCACCTGCCTCTCTGTTCCCAGTTTTGAAGAATCTTGCCTTGTATGGCTGGGTCTTGCCCAGACCCTTCCCAGAAACCTTCCCAGGGTGCTCCTGGGGTCAGGACCCAGCCCCCCGACCCTATTTAAGTTGTAGTGTTTTGAATAAAGCTCTCTCTTCCTCGTGCTCGCCTAGGCAGCACCTACCTCACTCCCCGGAGTGTGTCCCTTTCTTTCCCTCCCCCACCTTCCCTTCAGGGCTGCACATCTCCATCTTAATTTTATCAGACAAAAAAAAAAAATTGCTGTTTCAATTTGTTAATGATTACAGGATCACATTTTTTCCTTCATTAAAAATTAATTAAGTTATATATTTTGCATAAATACATGGGAACTGAAAGATGAGAACATTACAAATGGTGTGACCAAAGTGTAGTGTTAAAAAACAGAAATAAACAAAGTCCTAGTAGTTTTCTCTGTTAGCTATATACTCCTGATCCTTAAAATTCCATCAGTGAATGTTTGGAGTTTTTTGCCAAAAACCTAATATTTACGTAGAAATCATTCTTACTATTCATCTATCATATTTTGGCTGATTTACTTCTGTATAGTAGTGTTGCATTAACTTCAGAGGTCACTAACTGAGCCTTGTAAACAAGATTGTCAGAATAGTTGTGTTTATAATTGAATGAAGTAATATTTAATTATCATTAAAGTGCAATGCTCAGTGTGTTCTCATGAAAGAGACATCATGAGTCGCAATTCCTCGTAGTCCTGCTAGCTCTGTCCCCTTTCTAACCTTTGTTTCTGCATCAAAATTTGGTTGTTCAAATGACCAAAACATTCCTGCCCCCCACTTCTTTAGCAAGGAATCTTATTTAAATATTTGTTTTCTTACTTGTTTTTAGATCTTATATGGAAAACATTGTATCACCATTCATCTCACAATGAATCATTATAGATGAGCAATTGCTCAACTAACTAGAATTAAGAAAGTAATTTCTTGGAGGGGTCTCAAATGAAATCAAAGTAAAACATATTGCATCTAGAAAATATCTTGTTCACGAAAGAGAAAAGAATTCCATGAATAATCAATGTTTAATTAGCAGTTAATATAGTTGTTACTTATTTTTCACTTGTTATTTTTCTTATCCAGTGTGGAATTTCCTTCTGCTTGAATTTTTCAAGATCTTTTTAAGCAGTTCATAACAAAACATACAATAAAAGAGTTACTGCTATGGGAGCACATTTCAGACCATGCTGCTTCCAGCTGGCTATTGCTTATGTGATGACAATGACCACACAGCTAATGTAGTTATTCCATTCTTTTAACATAATGGTTTTGTTCACTGAAAATAGCTTTCATATTTCATTTGTTAAAATTCTATTTTGACATCATTTCTTCTTACACATTAAACTGAGTGGTTCTCACTCAAAAATAAAGATCAAAACAATAACATTCTTTGAAAATCCATTTTATGCATTAGCAGCTTTAAAAAAAAAGCTTGAATATACTAACAGATTTCATGTGTATTACAGATTTTATCACTTTTTAGAATTACCATACATCATAGTCTGCATGTCACTGTTTCCTGGCATTAAGAGGTTTCCCTTTTATTTCCATCAAAATGATACAATGGAACTTTGCCAAAGTACTGTTGAAACATAGGCATAATCATAGAATGGTTTGGGTTGGACCTTACAGAACATCTAGCTCCAAACCACCTTCTGTGGGCAAGGACACCTTTCACTAGACCAGGCTGCTCAGAGCCCCACCCAATCTGACCTTGAACACTTCCAGGAATGGGCCACCCTCAACTTCTCTGGGCAGCCTGTTCCAGCACCTTACCACCCTTACAGTAAAGAATTTTTCCTAATATCTCATCTAAGCCTACTCTGTTTCAGTCTGAATCTATTCTCACATGTCCTGTCACTACAGGCTCTTGTAAAAAGTCACCCTCTATTGTTCTTCAGGTACTGGAAGGGTGCAACTAGATCACACCTAAGCCTTCTCTTTTCCAGGCTGAACCATCCCAATTCTCTCACCTTTCCCACATAGAAGAGATGCTCCATCCTTCTGATACTCTTGGTGGCCCTCCTCCAACTCCAAGGTTGATGTCCTTCCTCTTCTGGGGATCCCAGAGGTGGATGTAGCATTTCAGGTGGGGTCTTACAAGAGAAGAGTAGAGAGGTAGAATCACGTCCCTGTGGAGGTGCTGGCTGCCCTTCTTTTGATGCAGCCCAAGACAAGTTTAGCTTTCTGGGCTGTAATCTCACATTACTAGGTCATGTCCAGTCTCCCATCCACCAGCACCCTAAAGACCTTCTCAGCAAGGCCGCACTCAATCTGTTCATCCTCCAGGCTATATTGACATTGAGAGTTACCAACCCCAGTGCAGCACCATGCAACCTGGTCTTATTAAACCTCATGAGATTCCTATGGGCCCACTTCTAGAGCTTTTCCAGGTCCCTTTGGATGACACTGTGTCCTCCAGGTGTCTCAACCACACCACTCCTCTTGGTGTCACCCACAAATTTGCCGAGAGTCCACTCGATCCCTTCATCTCTATCATTATTGAAGATACTAAATAACACTGGTCCCAGTATGGACCCCTGAGGGACAACACTTGTCACTGACGGCCATTGGCTCTCTGAGGCGTTAAACATTACCCTCTGGGTGCAACTGTCCAACCAGTTCCTTATCCACCTAACAGTCCACCCATCAAATTCATTTCTCTCCTTCCCTTGTCCACTGGTGTAGTCACTCCATTGTAGAATGCCACTAGGTTGGTCAGGCAGGACTTGCCCCTTATGAATCCATGCTGGCTTTCTTGAGTCACCTCCCTGTTCTCTCTGTGCCTTAGCATATCTACTGGGAGGTTCTGTTCCATGATATTCCCTGGTACAGAAGTGAGGCTGACAGGTCAGTAGTTCCCAGGGTTCTTCTTTCTACCCTTTTTAAAGATGGGTACAATGTTTCCTTTTTTCCAGTCATCTGGGACTTCACCTGACTGCCATGACTTTTCAAATATCATGGAGAGTGGTTTGTCAACTACAACAGCAGATTCCCTCAGGACTCTGGGATGCATCTCATTGGGTCCCATAAGCTTATGTACATTCAGGTTCCTCAGGTGGTCATGAACCTGATCTTTACTTATAGTGGGAGTGACCTTGTTCCTGCAATCATCTTGCTGCTGTCCATCTACTTGAGAGGTGTGGGAAGAGAGGCTGCCAATGAACACTAAGACAAAAAAAAGTTAAGGACCTCAGCTTTCTCCTTGTAATCAATTTATCAGCCTTGCTCACTGGGGGAAGGGGGTTGTACACCTTTAACCTTCCTTTTCTGGTTAACATAGCCATAGAAGCTGGTCTCTTGCCTTCCTTGTCCAATTTCTTGCTCCTGGGGATTGTTAATTACTATGCTTCCTTAAAGGTCTGCCAGTTCTCTTGCACTCCTTTGTCCCTGAGGGCAGTCTCGTAGGGTATCCCACTGACTACCTCCCTGAAGAGCAGGAAGTCTGTTTACCTAAATTTCAGGGGCCTAACTTTATTCCTTACCTGACCCATATTTCTCAGGACTACAAACTCCACCAGTGCATGATCACTGCAGCCCAGGCTGCCTCCAGTCTTGATGCCCCCAGTTAGCTCTCTTATGTTGGTGACAACAGATCCAGTATCGCATCCCCTTCAGTTGGGCTGTCTCTTACTTGGCTCAAGAAATCTCCTGGATTGCCTGCAGCTCAAGTACCATAACCATGGTTGTACAGTGAGTTTAGAGTATCTGTCTTTTTTCCTCAGATGTAAGAATAGTTGGCATAGTTCTTATTTACCTGAGGGCTAGAATTTCAAATGCTCAGGGCCACCTCTTCAAGTACAACACTTGTCAAAGTGTGATAAAAGTCTGGTTTTCTTTCAGTTCTGTGTCTTTTCTGTCCTCAAAATAAGCAACAAGTAATTTTTTTTCCATTTTCCCAAAAGCACAGTATATAAACCATATGGAACTTGCAAATGTCAAATTCCAGATGACCATTTTGTCAATGATCATTACCTGTTCATAGCTAAATATTTCCTTTGACATCAATATTTACAGCTGACTAAATGGTAATGTAACAAGTCCAAATTACAATCTTCTGGATAATTTTTATATCATCTTTGACTTCTGAGTATTTGTTGTCATAGTAAATGAAAAATATTCTAATCCAACATTTTTTGTGTAGAAAGTTCACCAAACTATTTTCATCTGAAATTTCATTGTATATAATAGTTGAATTTTCTTTCTACATATATACTACATGTTCCTTTAATGTCTGATTTTAAAACATTCTTAAATTTGAACCTTGCCATTAATCTACACTCTTATATTGTTTTACAATAATTTTTAAACCTAATTTTTTTGCACTAGTTTCCTAATCTTTTAAACTCCATTATTTTGTACTACATAGTAGGATTTGGTAGCTATTACAGCATGGGAAGGGAGTCAAGGACCCAGAGGAATCCATTTCTGTATTTTCTTTCAGTATTATTACAAACAAGCACAGACAGCCTAGTTCTTATTTTAATGGGTACCACAAAGGACTCAAGGTAAAGATAAGCTCTAACAAATTATAATAATCATAGATGATTCAAAAAACAGTATGAAAACCAAATCAAGACATAGATAGGTTTAAACTTCAATGACTAGAACAAGAAACCACAGCCCTTCAGATGTTGACAAATTTAAGACTTTGCCTTTTGAAGGAAGAGTTAAAGACCATGGATTAATAAATGTTATTGTGTTGGGGCTTGAGTAGAGGAAGGAAATGTAACATTAATTACATATACTTTATTAATTATAAACTAACTGTTAACTTGCTTAGAGGATACGAATATGACAGTGACAATTGACCATTTAAGTCAAGAAAATTATCAATTTAGTAGTTCTTGTGTGTAAAGCAACAGTACTAATTATATTGAGTATTAAGTATAACCCATTTCCAAATATATATATATTTCAGTTTTGGTTTGATATTTGATAATATTATTTCTGATCTTTTTTTCTGCATTCATGTGTTTTGAGTTGAAAAATACTTAAAAAAATAAAAAAAAAATCCTATTAAGTTTGCACTAGTCAATGGAAAGTTCCTTTCCTGTAACAGTGCCAACAAAAATACAGAACTGAATGTCTGGGTTTGCTGCTGAGAAAACAAAGGATAGATCACTAACATCATGAAATTCAATACATCAAACAAAATTACTATTAACATACGAAATTTGGAAGACTTTGTGAACAATGAAATATTTTTCACGATATGTTGAAATAATATCTAGGAAAGTGGATAGGAAGCAGTCATTGCAGTGTTCACAGTAGTTCTTCAGAATGAATAGTAAGAAAAAAAAATTCTGTCATATCATAACCAGTATTGCTGAGGTAGTAGGAGCAATGCTTGGTAGAAACACTTATATAAAAGAAATAAAATCCTAACTAGTGAAAAACATGAAAAGAACCTTTAAACTTTGAAACAGATGGTGCAAAGGGAGGAGAAAATCAGAAGGAGAAAAATTAAAAGATCAGTAAGGTTGAAAAAATATAAAAAACACAAGCAGTGGTCCTCATGTTCTTTTTTTTTTTTTTTCCCCTTCCTTTTTTAAAGGTGACTGCCTTTTTTAATTGCCACAAATTCCCAAGAAAGCAGGGCACAAATGTGTAGACAACAGGTTAAAAATAACTCACTTCTCCAGACAACTCAGCCATACACCTACAGCAGGAAAGTTACCAGAGGATTGTCTGAAAGTAAGAAGGGAAGTAGGTGGTGAGAAAATAGAAAAGGAAGAGCTGATGTAGAGCAAGATCAGGATATAAGATTCTTCGTAAAAGGAGTATTAGTAGGAAAGAGTGAAGTTTGCTGGAGGGAGGTTTTAATAGTTTCACATGGAGCTACAGAAAATTGGCAGATCAGCACAGCTGAAAACTTACATGGAGCTATGTAGACTGAGATGCTTTACATATTCTAATAGACACACAAATATTTTTGTTGTGAAGGATATCACTGCCTCAAATATTCTGTGCTGAAATATTTCCAGATTATTTGTCAGAATTGTGTAATCATTTTGGCAAATAACAGAGCTCAGTCTCTAATGATGACAGCAATCTGTCATCATTAGGATTTCACAGTGTGGAAGAATATACTTTACAATCTGTTTTTCTCAATCACTTCACATTCTCTATTTTGCTCCACAGAACTTTCTTTGGCACCATCCGGTCGCTGTTAAAAACTGTGTGGGGAAAAAAAAAATGTTCCTGTTAAAAAGTTAATTACAGCACCTCAAAAGTAGACAGAAAATGAAAACCTGTCCATTCACATTCTTTCCTACTTGGAATTAGCAGTTTAAAAAAGTAGATTAGGTTTGGAAAAAACTAATAATGATTGCTTATGCAACTTATTTAGATATCCTAACCACAGGTGCAACAATCTCATTGACAACATTGTTACTCTGCTTTGTATGGATTTCGTTCTGATCTGTCTATTCTGATAACCTATTTACAGGTATTTATAAAGTTTCAAAACCTACTGGGGAAATGGATGACAGAACTGTTTTAAGAGTATTGTGCTCAAAAGTCTTCTGCAAGTTTTGTAAAAAAATAAATGAAATAAAAAGAAAATAGCAAGGAAAATTAAAATCTGTTTTATTCTCTTCCAAGCTGTGATAGTTTCTCTATGTATTTCTGGGCTTTTCTCTGTTTTTTTTTTATATAAAATTATAAGTATGTCATGCTGGTTCTTATTTAATGCTATATATAATCAGGTAGGTGTTGATTCTGAAATGTATAGTGACACATACTGATGGTAGAAGTGTTCAGTCTTTGTTCTATTTTATTTTAATTGATTATATAAAATACTTGTCTTGATGTATTCCAGAAACAGTAAGATGGATCCCTGTTTCTTTTAACTTTGCAATAACAAATAGGAAGAACTACATTGTAAGCTTTGGGATAAACTAACTCAAAATGTAACACAGTATTAGTGTAAGATTTTGAGATTTTTAACATTCCCTATGTAAGCAAGTTGGCAACCATAGGATATTCTCCTTCTTCACAACTTTCTTTAAAAGTTTGCAATGTAAATCTTAGATAATGGAATATATTCAAAAAACTTTCAAACAGTAGGCAAGACTTGGATTGACCTTGAAAGGTTAAAATATGCATCCAAGCACATCTCTGTTTGTGTACCTTTACAAAAGTTATGGTTTCAGTATTCTTAGAAGGTGTGCTGGCATCAGATGTTATCTAACACTTTTGACTGACTGTCTTTCAGAGGCAGACTACAGATGCTGCAGGGAGCACCTTTTCCACAAGAAGCATAGATGTTCTTTAATATGATTAGAATTTTCCTGTAAAAATGAGAGATTTTGTGCTAATCAGCTCACTTCCTCATAAATCAAATCCTCAAGAAGCAGCAGATTTTAACCCAGGTGAATGTTTCAACCATAGAATAGAAGTATTTGTTTTCTTGTTCCCTTTCTGTCTCTAAAGGAGCATCTGAAGATTAATTCAGAGGATTTAGTAATGAATGCTAAATCCTTTTCCCTGATACTCTGAGGTAGACAACCAGAAGAATCTTAAATAACTCTCACATTTTGCTCCAGTAAACAGATAGATACACTAACTTGTCTATAGTTCAGCTAAAATCATCTGCTTTTTCAAGAAAGGTGTTTTTTTGGTTCTTCATTAGGAAAACAGAAAGACTGTTTTTTTGTTCAACTCACTTCTTTATTTTTGCTTTTTAAAATACTATCAATAAACGCCATCGTTCATGCCACATTCCATAGCCAAGAAACCCCTATTTAGTCAGCATGGAAGCCCTTTTTCATTAAGAAAAAAAAAAAAAAAAAAGAAAAAATGTTGCTTCTTTTTATCTGTCTTCATTGATTAGTGCACTCCAGAAGATACAGATTTATTTTCTTTGTGTCTGAAAATACAAAATTCATAATTTATATCCCAAAAAAATGGTATAACTATCTAGTTATCTAGTCTACAGACTATTTTCCACAAATAGACATACAAAGAGGTGAATGTATAAATCCATGGGTTAGGGTGCTTGTTAAGGGAGAAAAGTATCAAGATTTGTCATTGTTATCAACATCGGTTATAAAATATAGTAATAATCCAGGCAGCATTTTGAGCATGGAAGTGACAGAGGCTTTCATCCAAAAGACACACCCCATAGTCTGAAAACTTATGTGTGGAATAAGATAAATTACTGATGGCAAAAAAAGGAAGTGATTTTTCATCTCTTAATGTCATGGAAAAGAACCTAAATTGTCTATAATTGAGAGATATGATAGCCAGCAATGGTTGCAGGCATCTGTCTTCAGACTATATAATAATGGTTCTGTTATTCTGAGAAAGACGTGCAAATTCTTATTTCACACAACATGTTCTCAGCTGCCATATTAACTAGCCATATGTACATTTTGGGTTCTGTTTCAAAGTGCGTAGAGTCTTTAATTCTCCGGTTACAGATAGTGTTTAATGTCTAGCCTTTAGGGGGTATGTGACTATGTGGAGGGCTGACCCTGGCTAGAGTCAGGTTGCCCACCAAAGCTGTTCAATCATTTCATTCTTCAACTGAAGAGAGGACAGAAAATATAACAAAAGGCTTGTAGATTGAGGTAAGGACAGGGAGAGATCTCTCACTGATTGCCATCATGGGCAAAATAAACTAACTCAGTTTGGGGAAATTAGTTCAGTTTATTAAGGATGAAATTGGAATAGGATAATGATAAATAAAAACTAAATCTTAAAACCACCTTCTCCGCTACCCCTCCCTTCTTCTTAGGCTTGACTTCACTAGCAGTTTCTCTACCTCATCCCCTGTAGAGGCACAGGGAGATGAGGTTGTGATCAGTTTCATTGCATGCTGTCTCTACCACTCTTTCCTCCTTGCTCTCCTCCCCTGCTCCAGCATGGTATTCCTCCCATGGGATGTAGTCCTTCAGAAACAGGCTGCTCCAGCATGGTTTCCCTGCAGGGTCACAAATCCTCCTAGTGAACCTGCTCCAGTGTGGGCTCCCCACCAGTTCACTGCCTCCTTTGGGTGTCTACCTGCTCTGGTGTGGTGTCGTCCATGGGCTGCAGGTGGATCTCTACTTCCCTGTGGACCTCCATGGGCTGCAGGTGGCCAGCTGCCTCACTCGGGTGTTTATCATAGGTTGCAGGGAAATCTATTCTCTGACACCTGGAGCACCTTCTCCTCCTTCTCCTTCATTGACCTTAATGACTGCAGGGCTTTTTCTCACGCATTTTCTCACTCCTCTCTCGAGCTGAAATAGTGCAGGTTTTTTTTTTTTTCCCTTCTTAAATACGTTTTACCAGATGTGCTATTGCCAGCGGCAGGTCTGTCTTGGAGCCATCTGGCATTGGTTTTGCCAGGCATGGGGGAAGCTTCTAGCATTTTCTCACAGAAGACAACTCCTATAACCCTCCTCCAGACACAGCTACCAAAATCTTGCCTTGTAAACCCAATACAGACCAACTATTCTATCCCAGCCAGGAAAAAACAAAAAAAAGAAAAAAAAAAGGCAACTAATATTAAAAAAAAAAAAAAAAAAAATTAGATTTCTTAGGGAGTGTAAGCATGTCATCATGCATTAAGTTATATTACCTACAAAATCAAGAGTTCTCTTTTACTGTGGAATGTCTCTTTTAGGGGTTGTGATTGTGCCTAGGACCAAGCAAAATGACAAACTGGATCACCCTAGGCAATCATGTGCTTCTTAAGTTTAAGCATCTCCTAACTGAGAACTTACCTCTTTGGACTACAGTATTGTATTTAGTTGTTGAAGTTCTGGTAGCCACCAGGTACTAGCAGAAGCTAGGGGTCCAGTAGTCACATCCAAAAGAGGACGACCAGGAAAGTCTCTGGACTTGCTGACCAGCAAGAGTGCAATGAAATAATTATGATCTAATCCTGATGCAAAAGGTTACATGAACATTTGTAGCCTCTTTATACTAAACACTATTCATACAATAGAAAGCCAAGAAACATTCTAGGGTGCTCCAAAAATGGGATTTACATGAGTGACAAATGCTCTCACTGTCAGATGGGGCCAGGAAGGACTGACAGCATGAGTGAATAAGTTAGTAGCTACAGGTGGTTGCCACTGAGAATTAATTTCCCTCTTCATTAAGCTTCTTATACACAGAGCCAAGGGAACTGACTAAGATGGTATGATCCTCACTGAAGCAGGAAATTGAGTAATCCTAGTCAGTCTCCTAAATAAACCTTTCTATTGGGAACTGGCTGCATAAGTAAAGTGACTAGTTCACTTTCTTGTTGTCTCGATCTTTTTCTCCTTGATACCTTTGAGAACAGAGGTCAATGTCTTGTAAAAAAAATTTAGAAAAGTAAAAGTAAAGCAGATTATGATAAAATAGCATCAATTAAAGAGATGTCAAAAAAAAAAAAAAAGAAAAGCTCAGTTACAAAATGTTGGGAGTGGGGTTACAGATATTTTTTATTTTTTCTCCTAAATAATGTCCCTGTAATTGGCAGTAATCACTCCTGGATTTAATTATTTAATATTTTTGGAGTGCCAACTACCCACTCTGGTCAACATGCTACAGATTCAAAAAAAAAAATAAAATATATATATTGGTGCTTCAATACAAGTTATAAATAAAGTCCAAATATGTAAATCTAAAAAAGTTCCCATTTGCCACTCTGTTAATACTACTTCAGCTGCAGCCCTAAGAAAAAATATATATTTTTTTTTTTAATTTGACAATCTGTGCCCCTCCTCAAAAAACTCCACAGTACCAGCAAACAAAAGCAATGAAGAATCCTGAATTTTACAATCCCAATCTATCTTCTTCTCAGTGGATTGCCATTAGATGGGGGAAAAAAAGGGTCTATTGATTTTGTTTGGTTGTTTTTTTATTAAGTAAATGAAAATAACTCCTCTCAATAATGTAAGCTTACCCCTCCAGCTAAAGAAAACCCACCTGAATTTATCTCTGTGCTGTAGTTAAGGGATGGTATTCCCCAATTTAGAGCTCCCTCTGAAACAAGTGCTGTTTGCTCACTTCCCACCTTCCCCTGTAATGAGCTGGAGAAGAGAATTGGAGGCACAAAACCTAAAGATAACGGGGTGAGATAAGAACAGTTTACTGGAAACTGCAATGAGATAAGAAAACAAATAGTAACAGCAGCAACACTAACAAGGAGGATACAAGATAGGGAGAAAGACTCACACAGAAGCAACAATACCTGACTGCTCCCTCAGCCATTCTGTGTTGATCTGGAAGGGACCCTTTCTCTCCAGAAGAAACTCCCTTCTCCCTCCCTCCAGCAATAACATGAGGTGGTATAGAACAAGCTCCTGGTCCTAGCCATGCTCCCTCCTGGCTACTGCAAAAATTAACCCTGTCCTGCCAGAACCAGAAAGAATTTCACAGATGGGGTTTCTTGATGACAAAAGGGAAAAAAAAATTCTTATTTCATATATTCCTGTGTAGGATTTTAAAACATATTTTGTGATATTTTATATTTAAAAAATTTAAATTACATTATTGATTGAACTCACCTTTGCCTTTTATTTATTGTACTTCTACAGCAAAATTTATAGTAAAGATAATAAATAGTTTGCTAATGTTAAATATTAACAAAAGAACAATAGTGTGAAATGTCTTCCAAATAACTTCTTAACTCAAGGATATTTGAATGTCACTCACAGATTTTGTTTTCCTTGGCAGGGTTTCTGTGTACTCAGGAGATAGTTGTTGTAAACCCCTAACTTCATAATGAAGATTACAGTATTATGATTGTCACCCAACACAGTAGTCACCATTTTTTGCCTAGACATGAAGCACAGATTAAACATAGGAAAATTAGAAACACTTCTGTATTCAATATAATCAGGGAATTAATAGTTTCAAATTCCAATTACTACCTCTTATTATACTTGAAATTTTAATTTTCTATTAAAAATTTCTGTATAAAATTCCTTTAGGAAATTGTTTTTATTTGCTCCTTTATATGATAATATAGTGCAGAAAGCTAACTACAATTTGCAGAAAAATAATAAATCCTGTAGGAAAGCACCATCAACAGTAAAAGCTAAATCTAGGTCAGATGATTTTGATTTTTCTTAATTGCTGTTTACACCTTTAATAATATCAACATGCACATCTAGATGGACATGCACAAACATATATACATACATAAAAGTATGTACATTATATGTTTCTTTCTTTTGTTTCTGTATTTTAAAAAGAAAGGCAATAATATTTCTTTTTTCATGAATGGAGATTGATTTCCCCATCTATTTTCATGAAAGCCTTGGTAATGAAAATAATTCTATTATTTTTTTCCTATCCTAAAATAAAAATTTGAAGTCCAACATGATTGTAATAATCACAAAAATAACATTTAAACATCCAATTATATTAAACAATGAATTTTTTTTTTAATTTAAAAACAACAATCAATCAACACAATCCGCAGCTAAGGAGCAGAAGGGAAAGGGAAAAGAAGTTGGAACAGATATTAAGAAAAGAAAAAAGGGAGAAACCTCTGGACCAACTTAACCACTATTCTGAAACTAAAAGTGAAAAGTAAATCTAGTATACACCAATTCTCTCTAGTTTTACTCTTTATGTTAAATTCTCATCGATGTCAGAGTAGCACACTTTACATTCCGTAATTTAGAGCTTCTAAAAGGCACTGGAGCTGTATTTTCTAGACTACTTGCTAGGCAGAAAATTTAGATTCAAGAAGTTCCTTTTAAATCCCCCCCAAATACACAGAATTGAGAAAAGAAAGCTTTATGAAAGAAGTCTCATAGATTTTCTAATCTAAGTCACTATACAGTACCTTCTACCTATTTAATGTTATAAGCCAGAAAAGCTTTGTCATGAATTACTACAACTCTTTGCCAAGCCTTTTAAGTAATTGAGTTTTTGACTAATCCCAGTGTCAAAAATTTCTCTTAGTATCTCAGCCAAATGTAGCCTTTTCAGCTTTCTTCCTGTTGTGCCTTTTTCCCTCTAATGTTTCCTATCACAAGTTTGTATAGAGAAGCATATTTTTACCTTTATATCACTATATTACATTTTTTGCTAGAATTTAGGAGGAAAAAGGTGTATATATTTATATATATACACACACACACAAAATTTTATAGTTAAGCAATGACTTAGAAAGTCATTGTTCTCTGTATTTATAACATACATTGAATATGTTATATTGTCCCATGCAATCATGGTGTCAGCCAAATATTTATGTATTATTTGTTTGATATTGTGGCATATTAGTATGCAATTAAATGAAACAAAATAGCAGCTTTTACAGAGTAATTGGCAAATAGTAATTCTGAAAGCTAAAATACTAAATTACCTGATTTCTAAATGTGATCTTAATGGTATTTTTAAGTGGTTACTCAGCTGTCAACAATTATCATAGTTAAGGGTTATAACAACATTAAATTTTATTCTTAGGGTCTATTTGACATCATATGAAGTATCTGGAGGATAACATGATGGTATACACAACCATTTTTCATGTAAGAACTCATCAATTTTTAGTTAGTTCTTAACAAAATTGAGAAATAAAATCAATCTTATATAATAATGGACATAATATCACAGTACTTAAAGCTCAGCAGAATGTACTCTACACATTTTGCAGGCCATGTTCTTTTCTTCAGAATTAAATAGGATATCTTAGCTGCAAAATAACATGAGATTGACAAATAAGACCAAAGATTATGGCAAAAGTAATATTTCTAAATGTTTTAATCTTGAAAATATATTTCAAATTGAAGTTATCCATTTTTGTTACTCAAGAATTGCAATGACATTCTTAATTCTATTAAAAATAGTTCCTTTTTTATTTTTTTTTTTTTTTGTGACGGAGTCAATAGTGGAAATTTAATTTTTTTAATAAAAAATCCTTTTTTTGACAACTCTTAGTCTCAAAAATATGCAAGCCATTTTTTTCTTCCTGTTCTTATCCAGAAATTCTAAACATTTACTAAGAATTTTAGTATAAATTTTGGACTGGACTTCCACACTAGAAGTTTCTCAATACAAATCATGTATTTTTATTAATTTTCAAGAACTGTTCTCTCTTTATGTGATAGTTGAAGAATAAACAGTTTACCATACTTGGATAATTCAAATAATGTTGCCAAATAGAGTTTCATTTTAACTGTACAAACAAGTGATTTGCATGTCCTATACTTTTGATCCCTCCTTCCTGGAGACCTGCATGCCTGGATAAATCAGTTGAAATACACGGAAAGATTTTCACCTTATTTATTTATTTGCTTGCTTGTTTGTTTGTTTTCACCTGTTTTATTTATCTGGACACAGACAGAATATGGAGATTAGGCTGACAAAGTTTTGATAGACTTCTGGGGGGGTGGTGGGGGGAGAGGAATTAACTGGTTTGGTTTAATTTTTTTTCATCACTTTTTGGAAAACAACAACCAATTTACTTGCTATCACTTCTGTTTGCAACAAAATATAATGTAGCATCCATGGCAAGAGCAATACTCAGCAAGAAAATCTGAAATATATTTCAGACTTCATTTTTTTTCTTCAAGTTTGTTATCCCTCAAAGTCTAAATTAATACTGTAATATTTTTGTAACATTTATTTGTGTCAAATAAAATACCATTGTAAACCAAAACTAATATTTTGAATATATTGTAAATAATCTGGCATAAAATGTTAACAATGGGAAGTGGGAAAAACAATGTACTTAAACATATTAAAACATGGAAAAAAGGAATTCTTACCTTCAAAAAAGACTCAAAATTGTATATCATTCATCAGTACACAAAAGGCTTTTTTATTTCTTTTGCTGATAATCCCGTTTTGGTTTGTTGTTTTGGGTTTTTTTTCAATCCACAGTAGTTATCATTGTTAAGTTTGATCCATTTGCCACCTAGATGAAGGTTGTTTGCGACCAGAATTTTGGATGATCTGTAAGCAGTACAGATGTTTTCAAACGCAGGTTTTATTTAAATTACTTCGAAAGTAGTTACCATGACATTGTAATTCATCATTGGTGTAGGCAGGTAAAGAAGTGTTTTTAAGTGTTTTACCCAGGAATCCACATATAAAGTTGCTGTGATCATTCATTTATTTTTTCTCTCAGATTTTCTCAATATAGTCATGATCAAAAATAATTGTGATGGAGGCAATATTTAGGTGATACCAATAGAATCTGTACTTTATTCATTATGACATCTAATATTCAGGCTAGCAGTACTTGAACTCATGTGTTTTGAAATATTATGGTATGTCATTACAATCCCCAGCTAACTCACTTAGACATCCTCCATCCTCCCCACGCCCAGAAAATAGGTTTGAATGGTAAAAAAACTGTTTAAATCTGTATACTAAATGATTGAGGAGAACTCCAGAGGAAGTAGGAAGTACTGGTTAGACAATACCTGCTGGCACTAACCTAGGAGGATATAATTTCACATGATATTTTTCAATATTCAAAAATGAAAGTTAATTTAATTTTCTTTCATTCTGGAAATATTTTCCTGCTAATCTGTATAATAAAATAGTCCAGTTTTAGACAGGCACTTGTTGGAGGAGAAAAGAGAAATTAGCTGTGGAAAGCAGCACAGATCTGTGCTAAGAACTGTTTGCTGTGTTTGTATGGACTCTTGCTATGTTAAGGACTGTTTTGCAGTTTGAAATCTGTACGAAGTTTGAGGATTTTATCATTCTCTTTATTTCACTGTGTGTCCCTGCTGGAAACTTCTATGTAACCCATCTGTGATTGGTCCCTGCTTGCAGCAGGGTAGCATTCCGTTATATGGTATCACCTGCCTCTCTGTTCCCAGTTTTGAAGAATCTTGCCTTGTATGGCTGGGTCTTGCCCAGACCCTTCCCAGAAACCTTCCCAGGGTGCTCCTGGGGTCAGGACCCAGCCCCCCGACCCTATTTAAGTTGTAGTGTTTTGAATAAAGCTCTCTCTTCCTCGTGCTCGCCTAGGCAGCACCTACCTCGCTCCCCGGAGTGTGTCCCTTTCTTTCCCTCCCCTGCCTTCCCCTCAGGGCCGCAGGCACTCACATATATCTTTACAGCTGGCAACAACTAACCTCTCCAGTATTACTGTCTGCAAAACTAATGCTCCTGTTCAGGATAATATTCATGATTTCATAATTCTTTTCAAGACATATCTAGAATAAAAATTGATGAAACTTAGGAGTCTCCCATTTTTCCTCAATTCCAACAAAACCCCTATGTGTTTTAGTAACAGCAGACTTGAGTAAAGAGTTAAAGAAAGACATAAAGTATTTTAAATCAAAAGGGAAGTTCTGGTCATGCTGACCTTCAAGAACTTGAATTTAGTTACACAGCCACAGTGATACATTCACAGTGTTTTATGGAACAGTCAGTAGCAAACTAATCTTATTTGTGTAGTTTAAAATATGAACAAACTGGCACATTTACAACTAAACTGACATGATTGATTGCCACATGGTTTAGAAGTTGGGTACAGCCCAAGTTATACTTAATCTAATGACATCCAAAATTATGGGGTTTGAGGAAGATAAGCACAAGGGTTTTTAACTTAAGAAAGCAGAAAGAAATTCTGCATAACTGAGACCTATAGGCAGAAGCTAAAATGTTCAGAAAGTATGAAGAAATGTTGTTGCAGATCTAGTTAGAGGAAGCCTTGTTGAAGGTAAGCACAGTGATACGAAGTAAAGCAAAAGGAAGAGAAAGTTGTTCCAGTCAAGTCCACGTAATTTTTATGAGAGACATATGCCTATCTAGCTTAAATAAAGCCAAATATCAGACCTTGTCCTCCTCTAGGCTTCTGACTATAATTCAATTTCTCCCATTTAAAAGAAAAAAACACAATAAAATTAAGAATGAAAACACTTAGAAAATTTGTTTGCAGTTTTGGTGAAAAGGGAATAGCGTGTCTGATCTATCACCATTCATATGGCCATTCATGTAGATCTGAAAGTTCCTATGTAGTCTCAAATAGAAAAACCCCTCACAATTCCCTAGTAGATACTCATTTAAGTGAAATGCAGAAAACATCACAAAGGAGATTCCACACTTTTTTCCTAGCTTTCAGATCAAAGTGTTTAGGAAGTTTTGTATAATTCATCATGGCTGGGCTTTGCG